>VYZV01036187.1:0-62344 GCA_013401275.1 Pandion haliaetus | reverse complement strand
CCTCCAGCCTGTGCCCCCACTCGCCGGGGCAGTGCATGGCATCCATGTCCCCTGGGGAGTGTGGCAGCAGGGGACGCAGCCCCACCACCAGCTCCCCACGCTTGTCCTCTGCGCCGCTGGCACCCACCCAAGCTCCCCATACTCATCTTCCCCGGCCCTGCCGGTGGCTCTGGCTTACCACCGCTCCCAGCCGTGGGGTGTTTGCACCTGCCTCCTGCCCCCTCCTCCCGTTGCCCCCCCATTTTGTGGACCCCGGCAGCACCGGGCTCACCGGAGCGGACAGTGACCCCCGCGTGGCCCCGGGCCCAGACACCGTACACAGGGCTGGACTCTGCCTGCAGCCAAACCGTCCCGGCTCAACGTTGGCCGGGACAGGTCACGTCACCACGAAGGGGTGACCACCATCCCCAGGGGTGGGCTGGGGCGGGGGGGGAATGTGCTGCCACGGTTGCATCACCCCACTGTGGCCCTGGCGTGCACGGGGCCAGGGAGGTTTTGCTGCGGGGTTAGCGTCGCACGCTTGCACGCTTGCACGCTCACTGCCCCGCGTTTAACCCACAGCCAGGACTGCAAAGGACCCCGTGACACGACCCCACGGGATGATGCCGGCAGTTCCCAGCCCAAACCAAACACATCTCTGGGTTGCAAATGCTTCGGGTTATGGGGTGGGAGAAGGTGGAGCCAAGGAGGAGTTTCCCCTGTCCCACCAGTATATTAAACATCCTCCTGGACTCTCGCTCTCTTTGCCACTGTCACATCGCCTTGTCACAAAATGGTGAGGAGCAGCGGATGGGAATTAATTTAAACGGCCAGGGCTCAACGGTGCGGGATGTCTCAGGAGCTTTACCGGGTTTAATCTCTGCTTGAATTCGGACTTCTTAATGACTGTGCTGGAAGTTGTGTAGAAGAGCTGTTCTCATACACTGCCCTTTGGATTCGAGTTCTTGGGGGGCCGAGGTACCTTCCTGAAGTGCTAACACCTCTCTTTTCTGATTTTCTCTTTTAGACATCTTACACAGACAAGGGAGAAAAGGTAAGAGCCGTTTCGTGTCCGCAGTCCTGTCCCGCTGCCTGGTGCAAAACATCAGCCATGTTAAAGCAAATAGTATTCATTCCTTACTCCTTGATTACCTGGTAAAATCAGAAGTAAAAATTCTCTCTGGCTGGGCCACACAGGACATGGTTCCTCATTGTAAATCAATGTTGTTAATAGAAATTTTTTCAAGTCCTTTTTCCTTCTGGTTTGGGAGGAGAGTGACAAATGGGAGATGATGGGTATTTCCCAGCCAACCCTGCTGCCTAAGCAGAATCCTCATTTCTTCCAACATTTATTTCCAAAATGCTGGACCTATTCGCCACCTTTTTCCCCTATGAAGTGCTTTCCAAACCACCAGTGCACATTGCGACCGGGTGCCTGATGCCACGGGTTGGATGGCGGTGGGGAAGAGAACGAAGGGGGATTTGTCCCAGCACTGGCAGTTGTGTAAGAGCATTTGGGGGGAGAATTAATCTTTAATACAGCAAGGTTTGTGGGTGGGCAGCCTGCTGGAGGGGCCGCTTGCGGGGAGCGCCAGGAGCACTGTGACCCCAGGCGAGCCAGGACTTTGCACTTTCCACCCCGCAGAGCAGAATCCTGCAGGACCTGACTGTAAATCGCTTTGGAAATTCACTGTTTCGGGGCAGCAGCCAGGGTTTCACCTGGTTAATTTGGATGCATTCTCAGGAGACGCATTTGCAGGGTCATGGCCGCCGCTTCTCCCTGCTCTGGAGACGAGTAGCGCTGCGAGAAAGGCTGCGTCGGCGGCTCTCAGCCCTGTTTTTCCCTTTCCTTTAGCCCCTGCGAGGCCGCTTCATCCATTTCCACTCCATTACCTTCTGGGTCGGCAATGCCAAGCAGGTGAGAGGCTGCGGCCAGCTGGGCACGTGTGATGGCAGGGGCCCATCCGTGCGCGGATGCTGTGGTAATTGGCTGCCAGAGCGGGTGGTTCGTCCCGACAGCCCACCGGGTCAGGGCCGTGCCAGCGTCCCAAAGCCCGTCCTTGGCTCAGCGCCCGTGCCCACCGGCACGGCCTCGGCCGACGGCCTTGGGGGCCCTTGCACAAGGCGAGGGGCGGCTGCTCGGGGGGTTGTGCACGGGAGGGGCCCGGAAAATACGAACCGGCACACGTGGCAGGGCTTGAGCCGCTGTCACCGGTCTGCAGCGATGAGGCGTCGTGGTAGCTGCTTTCCATCACTCACTGCTAAAAGGCTGCTGGCGAGTTAAAAATCCCTCTGCTTCAAACCTGAGCTGCTTTTTGCCCATCCTGGCCGATGAACGGGAGATGGGCAGAAACGTTTCCCGCTGCAGCCTGCCTGTCCCCAGCCATGTTGGGTGCAGGAGGGCTCTGGAGACAGCGCTTCCCACTGATTTCGGGATTTTTTTTCCCAATGTGGGCCCTTTCTTGCCTCTGCTTGCCCTTCCTGGGCTGCCGGAGGGAAGCAGAAAAGCTCGGCTGCTCCCTGCGCACACACACACGAGTGACTTGCACGTGCCGAGGTGGCTGTTCCCCACGGGCTGTTGGTGCTGCCCCAGCCGGGGGGAGCCCCGGGGAGACCGGGAGCCGCTGGCACCGCAGCTTCACCTGGGATGGCTCTCACCTCCCCGCAGGCTGCATCCTACTACTGCAACAAGCTGGGGTTCGAGGAGCTGGCGTACCGGGGACTGGAGACCAGCAGCAGGGAGGTGGTCTCACACGCCATCAAGCAGGACAAGGTAAGGGGGCTGATGCACCTTGCAGAGGTGCCACTGCCAGGGAAGAGGTCAGGGGAAGACAAACCAGTGCCGGGCACGTGGGTGCTGCCGAAACCCGTTTGCACCATTAAAGCCTGCGAGTGCGGTGCCTCTGCCCCAGGCTGGGGCTGCAGCTGCACTGCCACAACTCCATCCCTCACCTCTCCTCCTCTTCCTCACCAGATTGTGTTTGTTCTCTCATCTGCTCTCAACCCAGGGAATGAGGGTAGGTGCCATGGCGGGGGGATGGAGCGGGAAACGGCCGCGGTGGAGCAAAGCACCTTTGCTCATGCTCGCGGCTGCTCTTGCTCTGGGCAGAGATGGGGGAGCACCTGGTGAAGCATGGTGATGGGGTGAAGGACATCGCCTTCGAAGTGGAGGACTGTGACTTCATCGTGCAGGTAGGCAGCCCCTCTGCTCCCTCCCGCACGGCACCCCAAAGCAGTGAGAGGAGGGGGGGAAGGGCCCCGGGGATGTCTCCTGCCAGCCCCGGGGAGCTGCGGCAGGAGGAGGTCTCTCGCCTTCTGCTCAGAAAGCCAAGGAGCGCGGAGCCGTGGTGGTGAAGGAGCCCTGGGTGGAGGAGGACAAATTCGGGAAGGTGAAGTTCGCGGTGATCCAGACGGTAAGCGGCAGGGCAGCTGCGGAGGCTGAGCCCCGGCGCCAGAGCAGGGTCTGCAGCAGCAGAGTGGACCCAGGAGGTCCCCAAAAAATGGGGCCACCGTGCAACCGCTTTCCCCCTCTTGCAGTATGGTGACACCACCCACACCTTGATAGAAAAGCTCAACTACAAGGGCCTCTTCCTCCCCGGGTACCACCCACCCCTCTTCAAGGACCCCTTACTGCCAAAGCTGTGAGTACTTTGCAGAGGGTCCTGCCCAGCTCTTTGCCACCGTGTGCCAGTGGGATGTCCCAGCGTGGAGCCGGACAGGTCCCCACCACCTTGCCCCGGAGCCCCCCCGTGCCATGGGGTGCCCCCAAGCCCAGCTGAGAGCCGTCCCCATCTTCCCCCCACAGACCGAGCGCCAAGCTTAACTTCGTCGACCATGTTGTGGGGAACCAGCCCGACCTCCAGATGGTCCCGGTAGCAGACTGGTAAGAGCGGGGAGGGCTGGCAGGAGGTGGGATGGAGTAGCAGCTCTACTCTGCTGTTCTCACCGCTTCTGACGGTGGTGGCTGAGGCTAATTAAGCCAGAACAGAACTTTATTAGTGCGCGGATGGAACGAGGGACTTCAGTGTGCCCTTTGTGGCCTGGGCAGGTACCAGAAGAACCTGCTCTTCCACCGCTTCTGGTCAGTGGATGACAAGCAGCTGCACACCGAGTTCAGCGCCCTGCGCTCCATCGTGGTCACCAACTACGAAGAGACAATTAAGATGCCCATTAATGAGCCGGCGCTCGGCAAGAGGAAATCCCAGATTCAGGTGAGCACACACCAGTGGTTGATCCACCAGGCTGCCACCGCCTTGAGCAGGGCCTTAGTGAAGGAAAAGGGACCAAGGGGTCAGTGATTTGGAGCCAGAGCACATGTGCTATACGAAGGTGGCTCTCTGGAAGGCAGCCCTGGCTCTGCTTGGGTCTGCGAGGGGCTGTCAAACCCTGGAGAGCTGCTGGGACAGAGCTGGTTTACCCCGATTTCATCAGTACTGTCCTTTTTTTCATTTTGTGGTCCTTCAGCCAATTTTGCGTTCATGTTTTTAGGCCCAGCCCTTTGCATGCTGTAGCTGCACTGTCACTAACGTGGTGACGTTTTTTTCCCTGTAGGAATATATCGACTACTACGGAGGGGCCGGAGTCCAGCACATCGCGCTGAACACCTCTGACATCATCTCAGCGGTGAGTGCTGCGACCTCAGGCAGCTCCCTGCCCCGGCCCGTCCTGCCCCATCACTGCTCCACCTCTGCCCCGGCCCGCCGGGCACGGTCCTCGTCACAGGGCAGTGGTGGACTATGACCTCCGCTGGGGTACGAGGACAGAGGTGGGCTGAGCAGGCTTTGCGCCATGGTTGTCTTACAACCAGGATTAACTGCCCAGCGAGTCACTGGAAAGGGACCTGCCTGCACCTGCGAGCAGCTGGCTGATGCCCGTCCCTCCACCTTAAAGCAGTTTAGGTCTGCAGGGACCCCGACAGCATGTGCTGTCCTTGAGGGGTGGCTGGTGGGGAGCTCGGGCAGCCCAGGCTGCTGGGCTGAGCCACCATAGCACATCACCCACCTTTGCCTGGGGCCAGCTGCTGTTGAGCACTTGGTTTTGGACTCCTCTCCAGACCAAAGGGCCTGCAGAGATGTTGAGGGGTCAGGGTGGGATGAAGCATCCTTGCACGGTGGCCAGCTCTCTGTATTGCCTGGAGAGGGCATCTTGGGCTCCCCCACCATTCCTGGTGCCCAAAGCAAGAGGGTGGGACAGGTCCCCCATGCACGAGGTTGGCCAATATCATGGGAAAGTATCGCTCTGCCTCCCGACACCATCTGTCCTGCGCCATCCTCTGGGCACAAACTACTCCACAAACAAGCCCCAAGCCCGACCCATGCTGGGGTCCCTCCTGCCTTGCAGATCACTAACCTGAAGCAGCGAGGCGTGCAGTTCATGGACGTGCCGTCCAGCTACTACCAGATGCTGCGGGAGAGACTGAAAACTGCCAAAATCAAAGTGAAGGAGAACATTGACAAGCTGGCGGTGAGTCAGACCTCAGCCCGAGAGGGGAAAGGTTTGCAGCGATGAAGGTGATACAGACAGATCCCCTTGCTCATCTGTGGGTCTTTGAGCTGTTGCCCTGTTTCTTTTCTCCAGGAACTGAAAATCCTGGTGGATTTTGATGAGAAAGGCTATTTGCTCCAGATCTTCACCAAACCAGTTCAAGACAGACCCACAGTCTTTCTGGAGGTCATCCAGCGGCATAACCACCAGGTCGGTTTGAGGATTTCATGATGATCTTGGCTACGAGACCTCAGGGCCATCAAGTACCACCACCCAGCCAGCTCTCAGCGCTGCTCTTTCCCAGCTGGTTCTGAGTTGACGAACCCGCTGCCCATCCTCGCAGTCTGTAATGTTGTTGTCTCTGCAGGGCTTCGGCGCCGGGAACTTCAAGTCTCTGTTTGAAGCAATAGAAATGGATCAAGACGCAAGAGGAAACCTGACCATCCTGGAGCCCAATGGGGAGCCCAAGCGCATCTAGATGATGGCAGAAAACGCTACCCTTACCCCTAATGAGCTGCTTCACAAACGAACTGGGAAACGGCCGACGTTTTGGTAAATAGCCCAGACCTAAGTGTCGCAAACCCAGGGAAGCTGCTGCCAAGTTGGAGATGTAAAAGGACACAACTCGTATGCAACCCAGCCCCGGCGCTGCCCTCCAGTGACTTCTTGGGAGAGGGAGCATGGGAAACAGCAAACACGCTCTTAAAAAGCAGTTTAATCTCATCCAACCACCAAATTCTTAACAAAGGGCAGATTTCAGGCACGTGCCAAAGACACGCAGCTACAGAGGAAGACAGAAGAAACAACTGGGAGTGCTTAAATTTAGTCTATCGGAAGTTTTCCGTTAATTTTAGCTACACAGGAAGATGGGAGAGGAAAGCACGGAGGTGTTTGCCTCTCTGTGTCTCATTTTGTAAGATTTTATTTTAATTGCTTTTAGACTCAAGTCTTGAATTTGAATTTGCTGAGATTAAACACATGGTTTTAGGGTAGCTACAACATTCTGGAATGAGAATCGAATTTACGTATTTCAGCCTTCCCAAGGCAACAGTCTTGCTCCAATACCTGTAAATTCCTGAATTAATGAAGAGTTGGGGTTTCTCCCATGTTTCAAGACATAATTGCTGGCATTGGCAGCGATTCCTTAGCTCAGATCCCAGCTGCATGTGCAAAGTCCCCCTCTGGGCAGCGCTCTGGTGTTGTCACTGTCCTTTGCAAGGGGACTTTCCTCATCTACACAATAAAACCCTTTTCTGCCACAGCTTGAGTGCCTGGTAAATTAACGTGTCAGGTCTGGAGCCCCTCTACCCCATGTTCACTGTGGCTGCAGGTCAAATGCTCCCCGAGAAGCCCGCAGACCTCACTACATGACTGCTGAAGAACATCTCAGGGTCTCTGGTGCCTGCAGGTGTCCCCACTGTTGCACATCTGTCCTCCAAGGCCCCAGCGCACCCACAGCTGCTCCCCGTTTCCCAGCATTGAAGCTAATCAAACCCCAAGCAGCCAAAGCCCCTGCCAAGCGCTCAGCTCCGGACGGGCTCCTTGCACAATGAGTCCTCCCACCAGCCCACAAGACCCTGTCCCATCCAGCCACCCTCCAGGCTGAGCCCTGCGGCCTTCCGCCCCACGCCAGCGCTGCAAGGTTTGCCTGTCCTGCATCCCGCCCCCGTCCTTCAGCTGCCGTGGTCAGCTACAGAAGCTGAGAACTGAGCTGGGAAGTCGCCCACAGCCCAGGCTCCCTCCTGTCTCTTCCGTTTCCTCCTCTTCCATCCACCACTCCATTGGTCTCTGCTCCAGGTATCTCTTTTTCTAAAGCTCAGAGAAGCCACTTTGACCACCACGTTCTCAGCAGCAGCCCCCAGCAAGGGAGGGTGGGGGGCACATGGGCCAGCTCCAGGCTGCGCTTTCATCCACATCAAACCTCAGCGGCTCCCCCCTCCTGTAAACCACAGGTAACAGAATTCGTTTCAGATTTGAATAAACTGACTTAAAAGAAAGAAACCAAAGGGTCTCTGGCCCCAACAGCCTTACAGCATCACCCGAACCAGCAACACTAACACCTCGCTTCGTAGGTTAAGGGCTTTCGCCTCCATAAAGTTAAAAAAACAGATGTGAACTCAGAAAGATCCAGGGCAGAGGCTGCGGGAGCAGGGACCCCTCACCTGCCCAGGCAGCACCACTGAGGTTGGACGGGTTAGGGACACCCAGAACCACGGCGGGGGGCCAGCGCCTGGCTGTGCTTCGGCTCTTAAGGGTTGTAAGGATTTTTAATAGTAAGAAAATTTGCTTTAACTTAAATCACACACATATTTCTTTCATGCAATATAATGTTGCTTAAAGTAATTTCCTGCTCACCAGAATTAATATTTTCAGTAAACTGCTGAAAATCAGTTCTTTGGACTGTTCTTTTTCTGGATCTGGTTCCTTGAGCTCTCATGGTTCCCAGCACAGGTCCAAGAGCAAAAAGCTGCCCTGGCTATACATTAAGCACAACATAATTTTTCTGTAAGAAAAGTCAGTATATTTATGGTTTGCTTTATAAAAGTTACTATAATACAATGGTACATAGTATTCAATTCACAAAAATATGAACAAATATATACAGCATGACACATCCACAACAAAAACACTTTCTTCAAAACAAGATACATACTGGTGACAGATTCTATATGCACAAAACATCCCTAAATTCATAAATTTGCTTAACAAAAGAAAAAGCAGAAATCCTAAATCTTCAAAGCAGAGTTGTTTTTTTAAGGAACTTAAAAAAAAAAAAGAATTTTTTTGTTTCATTTATTGCAAACCATTTTACCTGCCTCCTTTTAAAGGAGGCCCTTTATTTTCACACCATGAATTAAAACAACCTGTTTATAGAACCAGAAAACTGCAATGATTGGGAGCCAGGTGTTCTTCCATTTTGCTTTTAAAACTGCCCATTTGTTTTAGAGTGTCCGTTACGATGTGTTTCTTTTCACTTGGACAAATACTACAGTGGCAATTAAGGAGGAAACTCATAAAAACAAAACAAATATTAAATTGAAAAATCCAGTTGCAAACTCGCTTAAATACATTTTAGGTTGTCTATTAGACTGTACACATTTCCTCGCTTGAAATAAATAGATTTTGCACATTAGGTTTCAGACTGAGGTGGGGGGAAAAGAAGAAGCCTTGACTTGGCAATTTTTTGTCTTCAGTTTCTTAATGCTTCTAATTCCATCTATTTATTTGACAAAAAACATATTTATACAGAATTTACATTATACAAAGCTTGACACAAGCTGTAAATGCCACCAGCTCCTTTGCTATACTTAGTCCTTCTTCCTCCCCATCTCCTCAACATGATTTAGAGCTGGAATCGGTTTAAAAAGAACTCCAAATTACAATAGTCACTTTTAATAAATTATTTACATGCTCTTGAAGTACAAAGAAATCAGCAAAAAAATTTCAACATGTTTCTACAAGAAACAGTGTTTGAAGAGAAGATTCTTGAGTTTGCCTATGTACAGAAGATGCATTTTTTTTTATACTTCAAAATCCTTTTTTCCTTAAATTTTTATTTTATACAGAAATGCACTGAAATGATCCCTGAAAAAGGTCACAAAAACCAGAACTGAAATTACTGTATACTTTGTTGGAGTTTAAAAATGTTGGGTTTTTTTTTTTCCCTGTAGAAATAAGCTGCTCTATACAATATAAATATCTGCAAGATGAGCCCCTTCCCCTCCTGGACTCCCAGTAGTCACAGACCACTTATTGGGACTAACCTGGAATTGCAAACAGGGGAGTGAACCGAACGGATAAATGAAGGTGTTGGGCAGCGGCAGGTGGGATTTGTAAGCACAGAGCGCACTTCCTAGAAATGCCAAGTGTGGAGGCATCTGCACCCTGAACTCAAGCCAGCTTCATGTTGGGAAACTAAAGATTTAAGTTACATTTCTAAAACTTCTGCGCTATTCTCTTGGGTCATTCCACTAGTGAGATACAATTTTGCAGGGAGCACAGTCAATCTCTCTCTCTTTTTTTGTCTTAGGTTTCAATTTAAGTGACGATAAATTGGGGACAGGCTTTTCAGCGAACAAAACAACTTCAGCAAATCTCTCTGTAAAGCACCATGCGCTGGTGACGTTTCTTTTTAGTCCTTGCCACTATTTCCATGGGGTGCTGGGGTGCCTGCGCTGGTCCGATGCCGGCTGGTGTGTGAATGGCACACCTGCCTTTCTCCTCTCATCTCTCCCCTTTCTAAGTACGAGCCAAAGTACCCAGGAGGGATTAGAAAGGCATCTCCACAGGGCTGCCTTCCAAAACCACGGCTGCAGGGCTCCCCTGCCCCAATGAGACCTTGCTGGCTTGCAGGGACAGGGCAGCCACAGGCAACTGCAGCAGCTCATGGAAATCACTAAACCAGACTTACAATCCTCACCATAAAATGACCACTTTGGGGGATGGGGCAGCTTTGCAGTCTGAGACAAAAGCTGTACAGGTAGGACTCTGCAAGCCAAGATTTCTGGGGAAGAAAAGAGAAGCCTCAAGTTTTGCTTTGAGACCAGACTAGTGTGATCTTTCAGAAGTGCTGTGGGCCCAACAGCTCCGTTTCCTCCTGGGGGGCTACTGGGAGCTCAGCTCTTCCAAAAACTCACATTATTTGTCTGGGATCCTAAAAAGAGATGGGTTACAGGCAGTTTCAGAAGTACCCAAGTGATTTAGGTGCTCATCATCTTTGGCACCCAAATGCCTTTGGCGCTCCTAAAAACAGGGTGAAGGACCCCAACCTGTAGGTCTCATTTCAGAAGACTGTGACCTGCCTCCCCACCTCTCCTCAACAAAGATTAAGGCAAACTGCAGGGGCTAATCCTGTCCAGAGCACACAGATATGCTGGGAAATACAAAACTGTCAGCAGGTACTTAGGGGGCTGGGCCATTTGGGGTGTCTTCGCCCCCACAAAACCACTGTTAATGCACTGGTTTGATGGATCAGAGAGGAAGAAGGCCAAGGGCATTGGCAGAACAGCCACACACAGGGACTTGCTTCAGTTCTGAGACACAGGAAACTTCTGTGCATTTCCAAAGCTTTGAAAGTAAAAAGGCCAAGCTGTAGAGATGCCAACTGGAGCATCAACACAAGAAGATGAACCTTATTTAAAAAAAAATTAAAATAAATTGAGCAGCTGGTTTAACTCCCAAATGCTCCTGCCATTGCTGCAGTTACAACCAACGTTCAATGACAGAAACTAGTTGTGCTTCTCATAATTTTAGGTTCTGGGCCACCATTACCCAATTGCTGGCAAGATTTATAAAGGGCGGCGGTGGGGACGGGGCAGAGACGGGATCACNGGGGGGGGAACAGAACAAAAACCAAACAAAAAGAGAGATGAGACTATGGACTGTCCAATCTCAGCAACAATTTCCTCACCCTCAGACAGAAATACAGGAGGTATTAAGGCAGCTCGTAGCAGTCTGTTCCTGTTCTTTCAGGCCTTTTGTCTGAACAAGAAATTCAGATGCAGAGGTCTAACCTACATTACAAGCTCCACTCCACAGTGCAGTCCTGGTAATTCCATGTAACAACTGAAAAAACTTCCAGGAAACTCTTTTGCAAGGGTGTAACCTCTGACCACGGAGCTGTGGTCATACAGCAATTATCACTGATTTTGAAAGGCTACAAGAATACAGCTGTGCAATTTGTTCTGTGGGGAGAAGACATTTAGTTATGCAGATAATCTTCCTATTTCATAATGACACTGCAAATTCCCCTTATAAGCCAATTAAAAAGGTTTTAGTACAACTAACGTCTACTTTTAAAGCAGGAGAAATTCAATGCAAGTTGAAAAACTGATCCTGTCTATAGCTGAATGGTCATGTAACATTTCCAGATCATATCCATGGTCATGTAACATTTCCAGATCATATCCAAAGAAGTATTTCTTTGGTGTTTTGCCCCATTTTTAAATGGAACGTCTCGAAGAACTGCAACCTTCACCTCAGCATATCTACAAGGGCAAAACATATCAAAAAATCATTTCAAAATATGCCTTCCAAATTTAAAGCAGCATTCATTTTCATGCTGTAGATGGGGAAGGACAGGATTGCTCCCGCAGCCTGCTCTCAGGGACACTTTTACCGTGTTCTTACGGGAGGGACGTGACCATGCCAGGGCAAGTTACTGAGTAACAGAGGGAGGAGAGTGGCGTGGCACAGCTCGTTCCTATCACAGGAGGCATTTCCCACATTCAAGGACAGAGCAAATACTCCACGTAAAATGCTGGAAGGGCAGGGAAATGCAGACGAAAATGCAAAAAATTAACACAAGACACACATCAGCCTGTTTCCTACCTACAGGAAGAAAATCCTGTTATAAATGTGGGCCGTAGTGTATGCTTACAAGGAGGGTAAGATTTCTACAGCGTAAATATGGGCTGAATTGTCCACTTAATTTCAGCCTCAGCCTTTTTTGCAAGACAAACCAATCTCCAAGAAACAGGCATCCCCGAAGGCCACACGCCACACCACGATGCGACAGCTACACAACTGACTCGACTTCTTACTACTGATTGCAGCATCCAAGTATTTTTCTCGTACGGGTGCAGAGGTTTTGATCCCCCAATATACCAGCACGGCATATGAAAATTAGAGACGAGCCCAGGGCGCTATGTTGAGGTCTGCGTCTGACCTGACTCTTCCCTGGGGCGTCTGGCTTAGGGGACTTGTTCAGGCTCATCCCTAACAAAAAGGCAGGACAGTTCACCTATAGTCTCATTGCAGACACATCTCCATACATACACGCACCCAAGCACATACACACACCCATTCACACACCCTCAAGCCTCTGGCTTGCTCTGTAACATCAACCTTACATTTATTTACAGCTTACTCTGAGAAATCTGTGCAATTTCAGCCAATCAAGCTCCCAACAAATCCTATATGGCATTTTCAGTCTCTGCTTCACATTTAAACGTTGAATGTCTTTTTCAACCAACAAAACTGATGAGAAAAAGGTAGCAGCATTTATGAAAAGATGAAGGTTTATAACAACAATTTAAAAAAAGGTACCATTATCCCATTACGGAGCATTAATGTAGGGACTGAACAGAGAAGCTAGTGTTTGGATAGACCATGCCACAAAATGGTAGTCACCTTTTTGTGTGCGTGTTGGATCTGAAAAGGAAAGAGCACCTGAAACATGAACAGTCCTCATAAGCATGTGCGCTTTTTGCTTCCATTCGTGATCCTGGCAGAAGTGCGAAACTTGCTTGGTTTTTTTCNTTTTCCTTTTAATTTTTTTTTCTTCCTTTTTTTTTTTTTTTTTTTTTTCCTCTTTTTTTGGCAAAGTGCAACCACACCTGGTTACCACAGTTTTGACATGGCCGAAGGTGCAAGTGTGACGAGAAACCTCGACTTCAGTTCAGGGTTCCCCTGCAGTTCTCAGAGCCACATAGACATGGGATTTTTACATCCTCAATTGGAAACTTGTAGTCATAGGTAATTTCCTCATTCACATTGATGTGCTGTTTGGAGTAGATGACAATCTTCTTTTGAGACTCCACCGTGATCACTTTAGCATAACAATTCGGCTGCAAGGATGACAGAACAGGTAATGATTTAGGCTCCTAATGTCCATGGCTTCCCAACCTCTACACAATTATTCCAAGCTAAAAGAGAGCCGAGCAGTCCTTTCTCTAGATAGCCTCAGCCACACTCCCAGAGGTTGGACCTAGGGGAAGCTGAGAGACGCAGGTGTGAAGCCAGAAAACAGAGCAGCCCTCCTTGTGCTCCTCCAAAATATCCACATTCTGGTCATTTGTGGTACAAAAGAGCCTGGATGATGCTCCACCAAGTTTGTCACAGGCTAAGAGCAGCTCAACTAATGCTTAATAATTTGGTCAGGCAGCCAAGTCTTTCAGTGTAGACTGCCACAAAGAGCAGAGGGGAAAGCAGCTTCTCTACCTGCCACGGCAGAGAATACTTTTCCCATGTGGACACTAGAAGGAGACTGTTCCCACAGAATAACAATGCTAAAATTTGGTTTGTTTTAAGGAAATATTTGTTAGATATGTTTGAACAGTGTCTGTCAGGATCCCCCAACGCAGTCAGGAGGATTCTGAGTGCGCTCTGTCTCACTGCGTGTTTCATTTCTCAGGTCTCTCAAATCTCTTTACACTAGTTTAGGCTCTGCTTTGAACCGCTGCAGCTCATTAATGTTTAATCATAACCCTGTGACCCCCTGCTACTTCTGAACATGGCCCCAGTCAAAGTTAGCAAGGCCTCAGAGGGTTTATCAGTATGTCAGAGTACAATTACATGCAAAAACATGATACTTACATTGCAGCTGTGATTAATAAACCTGGCAAAGTTTCCGCATTTTGTGGCATCGATGATGGTGTCATGATCGACTCTGAACATGTAACTGCTTCCGATGCCTTCATCCTCATATCGCTTTTCACGCATGTCAGCAATGACCTACAGAAAACCCCATGTGTAGTGTCAGGACATGCTGCAAAAGTGATCTGTGAGCAGAGGCCTACACGACACTCCCGAGCTGTGCTTGTGCCACTCAACAGATACATGATCCCAAACACCCCAAGAGAACACAGACCTAACTGAAACACAGAAGTTCAGGATGGGCTTTCGTGAGAGCTTATCCCCTAAGGATTTGAGTGCTTAGTTTCTACAGGTTGTTGAAAATCCCACCATTATACCTCCAAACCATATGCCAACCTCTGCTTAGCTCACGTAGCTAACGCCTCACAGCAGGGACTCTGACCCCAGCTGTCACACTCGAGCACTTCTTTCAGGGGTAGTTTTTGCTCAGATTTCACCCACAGTCCAGCTTACCTGCCTGATGTTCTGACCCACATATTCAATCACCATCTCATCAGCTGCAATGGGCTCCATAGCAAAAAGGCCCCAGTCGTGAATGTGGCTCTTGCAGAATTTTAGTTTTTTCTTCCGGAACTGCACGAAGAAAACACCCCAAAACCCCAACCCTGAATTAGCCACAGCACAGAAAGGGAAAGGCCATCCCTGGGTCCAGCATCTGCAGCACGCTCCAAGCCACAAGCAGTGCTGGGGTACTTCAACCCAATTTAGTTTCCTTCTGCCTTGTGGTGACAGGAAGGCAGGACAGATGTCATGGGAGGTCCCACAGAGTTGCAGTACTTGGGTTTTTACCACTGAGCACACACTGCGCAGAACGGACCCTTGGAGGCCATCGGTCTCTGTTCTGCAGAACCCTGATGGTTCTGACTAGGGCTCAAGCTCTGTAATCATCATATACTTGTTTATAGCCATTTATCAGCGAGCTCATGTCTCTGCTTCTCACAAGTGAGCACGCTGGACTAAGTGTCATGTTTTCCCTGTGACTGCTCTGTTCCTATTTCTTTAGGTAAATTATTTGTATTACACGTATTAAGTTGTATTGTTGTATCAAGTTGCATTACACGAAGTACAGGAGAGCCAGGTACCATTCAATCCTCTGGCACACACAGCAGTGCCCAATACTGAGATGGCCATCACCAAGGTGAGACCAAACTGGCAGGAGGTCCCCTGCCCTGGCCTCGGCATGCTCCCAGCCAACCCCCGTGCAAAGCAGCAATCTACGGGGTGACCCACCTTGAGCTGGTTGAACTTGAGCAGGTCACTGTCACAGCTACCAGTGAAAGAGGAGAGGAGCCTGCGTTGCTCTGACCGCCTCTCAGAGCCAGCCCGGGTGGAAGCATGAGGTTGGGCAGGGATGCTCATACCCTGAGAGAACAAATGGGTGATCAAAACTGATGCAACAGAGCCAACACCCTGCAGCCTCCCTGTGAGCAATCCCTTGTGCTACAACACATCGCTACAGAACACGTGGTCTCCTAACACATCCCACATCAAACACTAACACCTCCCTAGCAGCCCCCAGATGACCAGCTCAACACAGGCATAGCAACAGCTTCACCTCCCTCCTTGCCAAAAGGCAGGAAGCATCCACTGTGCGTGACACTGTATAAAACCCATTCGCACCCCGGCAGTCAGCGGAGGACACGTCCTCACCTGCGTGTCAGCTGGAGGCTCCTCTGCAAAAGCTCGGCTATTATTGAGGTATTTAAGTTTGTCCTTCTTATCAATTTTGTAATAGCCTTCACTTCGTGCACAGCCCGTCACATGCTCCCGCATCCCATCATCCCGCTTCTTTTTCTTCGGGGTAGAAAAGCTAGTAGGTGGAGAGAAGTCAAGGAGAAACACAGCCACCAGTGGATATCGGACAAAACTTGCTACAGCTACATGGAGCTAACACCAGGAGCTTGTAAAATTAGGAAGGGTTGGGGGGGTTGCAAAAGATGACAATACTACTGAAAAATTAAAAAAACTTCACTGAAGCCCACATGCCTACAGGTAAACCAAGCATGATCTTTCCTTCTTAGCTGCATACTTTGGGAAACTAAAGTAAAGAGACAATGAAAATTTAAACATAAAAAGGTTAAGCTGTCAAGAGAAACCTGTTTGAGAAAGGATTTCCCCACAGCACCCACTATGTACACAGACAGCAGCTGCCCAGCCATCTGGATGTACCACTTTCTCTGAGTGACACACTTTTGTTCTGCCTCCAGAAACTCCCTGCAGCCACCCCAAGCCCTGAAGACACCACACTGATCTCACGGCAGCAATCATCCCCCGCAGACTAGGGAGAGAAGCAGCACGGATGGGCAAGAGTTGGTCCTCAGCCCAAACGGCTTGGAGAGAGACGCTGCTCTCGCCGCCCTCAGAGTATCAGCTCCTTCAGACCCTGATGTGAGGAGTAAGACCCTATGCAGATGCTTCAAACCCCACTGTCCTGATCAGCGAAGAAAACCTGCAGCTGGCCTGGCAAGGACGCACTGCATTGAGCAGGCAGAAGGCACCTTCAGGTCTTTGGCTTCTAGAAGGACAGTGTAGCTGTACTACTGGCAGCTCACCCCTAACACACAGCCATGAAGCCTATGACAATTGAGATCTACCCAAAAATGTTCCCTGTGAGTCGTAACATATCCTTAACACCAGAAAATTGAAGCAAAGGGACCATAAAAAGCAGGAAGTCATAGCCTTGAAATGAGAGTGCTGAGCTATGAGCTTGCTGCAAAGCAGGTGAACCCTGTAGGTACTTTCACACCTATCACACAGTGTAGCACAGGATGAACCAGCAACTGACTGCAGATGATTTTTAAATGGTTTAAAAAGTGACTGTAAATTTGCTGCTACAATAATCCTTATCAACAGGGAAACAGATTTCAAATATTTCCACAAGTTGCCAAATGCAAACACGCTTAAGCGCAGGGTCACAGGCAGGCCCCACCCTCAGCCAACCTGTTCTGCCTTTCCCTGGCTATGGTCCCCCACCACTGCGGGGCCAATTACTCCCACCTTGAAACTGGTTCGGTTTTGTAATGGCTTCTCCAAATGAGGCAGACACAGACTGAGAACTACTGGGGATGACACATTTCATCATCCTTCTAGAATATTTCCTTTAAACAATTAAATAAATCTATTTCAAGACTATTGCACTGGTATGAAAATTACAAATTTATCTTACACGTTGCCCTTTGAGATGCAGAGAAAGAAAGGATAAAAATGCACAGCTCAGCACTGAGCTCCATTTGCTTTTTGTTAGTATCACATCACTGACTATTTTAAGTGGTTCGGGCTTTTTTGCTTTTGCTTTCGTGTCTTGCAGGGAGTAAGGGATGAGATATTTTAACTCCACACAATCTCTAGCAACACACAAGGTGGTGCATTTGCCTTCTTTAACATATAAATCCATATATCCATCCTAAAAACATTACTAGAGAGTTCTGAGGTTACGAGAACAGCTTTTTAGGCTCTGTTCTGGAAATCACTACTGGCAGCTGCACACATGTAGACCCTTGTTCTGAGACAGCTTGTGTGTCTCACAAAAATGCTCCCAAAGATACAAAGCTACAGCCTAAGCTACTGATTACCAGGCCGCGGGCAGGGAGGGAGGGGATGGGGCCAGACTCTGTCCCACCAGCACCAGCCAGTGCTACACGCTCCTCGCTGCAGCACTAGCAGTACCTTCCCCCAGCCCAGGGTGGGGTGGCTGATGTGCCACTTAGAAACCATTGCATTTATTAGTATTTCAAACTTAAAGCAAGTTCAAGCTGCTAGCACCACTAACTCATCATTTTGGGCACAGATGGTGAGATTATTTTTATAGCAAGTTTTAGCCCCAAGTTAAAGCCCTGTATGTGCAGACTAGAAATTCTACAGGCAAGCTGAAAAAAAAGTCTGGTTTAAATGCAGACAGAAGCTCTCAAACTAGCAAGGAAATCTCCCCAGAAGAGGTGCATACAGATTTTCCCTGCAGTCCTAGATTGAAAATGCAGCAAGAACAGCCACTTCTGCAGTATTTTTGTACTGCAGCTTCAGGGAATAGAACAGGCTAAAATTCCCTGCTGATATAAGCAATTGCTATTCCAGTAAGGAAATGCTTCTTCCAGCAACAAACAATGCAAAAAATTTAAGTTAAGTCCTACACAATGACCACCTAGTGCATCTTACATGTGTTGTGTAACACAGAGTGCCAGTGAGAAAGGATATAAGGATGGAATACCCACAGGGTGTCATTGAGCCAGTCCATACCATTGTCCTGCTGTAACAAGCGGTCATATGTGATACACATGAATTTGATATCTTCCTCATCTATGCCTCCATTCCAAATATCATACAAAATGGTCATCTCCTCAAACTCAGAGCGTGGCCTGAACTGAGGCCGGGGTGGGGAATACTCAGGGGAAGGAATGACTGGGAGGTCCTCAGGTGTCTTCTTCTGCCTTCGCCACTGTCTTTTAGGTTTCACGTGAGCTTCTTCTTCCTTGAAGTCTTCATTCCACTGGTTCTCCAGTTCCTTAAATGGCAGTTTCTCTGCAACTGTCTCAGCTGCTATTTTCTCGTGGAAACCATCATTCCTGAAGTCCAGGGTGACGGCTTCAGGGTCTTTCAGTCCATAGAAAGCATCCGGATGTCCACTCAACAGCTCTTTGCCCACAGCGCTTTCCACCAAGGCCACTGGCACAGGAGGAGGTTCTATGGTTTTGCCCGAGTACACATCCAACGAGAGGACAGAAGGTGGTGACCGTTTTGGCCGACCCGGTCTCCTTTTGGGAAGAACAGAGGGCGGTGGCGGGGGAGGAAGAATAGAAGCACCAGTGGGTACTTCTGGTGAGAGCAAAACAGATTTTACTTCTGCCTTGCATTCCTCAATGGGCATTCTTCCATCTCCATGCATGCATGGCAGGGCTGCTACAGGTATTGGCTCATCAGGTGGCAAACCCATGTCCGTGTGGAAATCTGCCTGGGGGGGGCTGGCAAAGGGGATAGGGGAAGGAACACTGTTCATGCTGATCGTAAGGGAAGCACCAAGAGGCTCTTTGAAGGGTTTCTCGTCTAGCTCATCCTCCGACTGTTTCTTGCCAGGCAGAAGGCAAGGAATGGTAGCACCAGCCTCTGGGAAGGTAGGCGTGAAATTGAAATCTCTCCCAGGAGTCCGAGGAATGCCACTGTTAATACCAGGAGATTGGGATGGGTAGGAAAAGGGGCTCCCTGGGACTTGAGGGGAACTGAGGGTCAAGCTGCTTCCCATAAGGGAAGCATCGCTTCCTGGCGTGGCTGGAACAGTGTCCGTGCTCTGTGACTTCGCAAAGGGGTGTGAAGACTTGGCCAAAATGTCCCGCCCAGGCGTCCTAGGAATCTCCTCTTCCACAGACGTTTTGGTCACTATTAACTGTTCAGGGAACTTTTCTGGAGGGACTAAAGAGTCTTCTTTACCGGGAGTTGGTGGTAAGGGAAGCATGGAAGATGGCACCTTGTGGGCTGGAAGCAAAAGAGTATCAGTCTCCGAATGGATCATCACCTCCCGTCCAGGCGTGCGAGGCACCCGTTCATCTTCCTCTGCTGCAGAGGGCAGTTTTGTTTTAACACGAGCTTCTAAGCTGCTGTCATCAGACTTGCTAAAGAAGTTGCTTTTATTAGGCAGAAGTTCTCCAAAGACTCCCACTGGAGTCGAGAGACAGAGTGCTTCATCTTGAGATTCAGGCTTTGGACCTTCCTGCGCCTCTGGCTCCAGCATGGTAGCGGGTTCAGACTCTTCCTCTGAAAGAGGGAAAAGAGAGGAGAATCAGGAGCTTTGCTTCCACTTGGTTACTCGCCACTTGCCAGTAAAGGCATGTTTAAGATTCCACAATTACAGAACAGCTCAATTCCACTGGGAGGCTTTAAAAACTCCAATGCTTTACATTTTGGAGGCACAGAGTGTGGAGTAATTAGATGCTACCACAGACATCCCTAATGGACCATAAAAAAAATGCACTATTAATTTGAGGATTAGCTATGACACCGGCCAGAACGAAGGTTTTCTGCTTTCAAAACCCCTGACCACCTTTTGTACAGACATAAAACGAATTAGCGGATTGTGGGGCGAGGACTTCAGAGAGCTGTCAGAGCCCCAAGCTATCAGCTCGTCTAATGTGGGAAGGTAAACTAATTGCAAGGCCAAGAAGCACCCTCAGCTCTCCAAGGAGGGAGCAGTGAAGGGAGGAGCGTAACACTCTTGAACACACATGAAGGAAACGGGAAGCCCTTGTAATGAATGAGGAGACACTCAGATGGTATCAATGAGGCAATTTATATGCTGCGCTCTCTGCAGCAGACTCATTTGTCTGCAGTTTATTTACCCCCTTAGGGCCAGGGCCAAAAGGAATCAACAGTGAATTCTTGTTAGGCAGCTCAAAATAACATTTTCAAGTGGGAGAGCAAAAGGAGGTGAAAATGCCTGGAGAGTTCGAAGGGAAGCATTCCCCATTTGTGCTGAAGGGTCAGATCCCTGTAACTCCTGTACGACCGGGCTGGGCTGCGCAAGAATGCTACGGTTTGAGCTTGTTCCCACAGCTTACCTGTAAAGCTTATTCCACATGTCAAGGTGCCCAAACGCAGGTCTCCCCAAATTTATGTCCTTTCTGCACACTGACATGTTCATGTGCAAAATAGGTTCTTCTTTGCCCTGCCCAGTTTAACATTTTGCCTCTTTACAGCTCTCAGATTTCATGGCAGCCAAGAAGTTATAGCCTGTGCAGGGACTGGATTTCCAGCTCTCCAGGCGGCAAAACATGGCCCAGTCCTCAGACACCAGTTCTGCCCAGGGCTCACACTGCAGGCCACACTAGATGTGCTCTCCCTATTGGCTCCAGTTTTTAACTTTTTAATTACCCCCTAGCTGCAGAATTTGCCAAGCTTTATGAATCTCACTCCTGTTCTAGTAAAAGGTTTCTAATTTCCTTGGTTTAAATACAACTCTGCGTTGAATGAAGATAATTTCCTTCTTCCAGAAAACCAGGGAGTATCACTCATTTAAAAGGATTAAGTAAAAAAAACCCCTACAAATAGTAATATTAGGAACCAGATATAATTCTGAGACTCCATTCACCTGCCCCATATAGCTTCCCAATCACATACGCATTTGGTATTAAAATCAAAAAGAGCCAGTAGTGACTCATTAAGCAGATTTCTGTTCCGTTTTAGCAGCCATGGCTTCTGTCTTGAGCTTCAGCCACCACACCATTCAGTTGCCCCTGGACAACGACAACTGTTCAGTTCCTGTAGGACACTAACTCAACTAGCCCAGGATAAGATTCTGGATACAATAACCACAGTATTTTTTGTAGCAGATAGCCGTGTAGAGCTCCTTACTAGGAAGGGAAGTTCAGCACAGACCTCTTTCCCTGTACAGATAACCCCTAGCCTAGTGCCAAGACTGGAGGAAGAAAGAGAACAAGGGAAATACAAAACCATACATATCGGATGCTGTGAAAATACTGTACTTGGAAATGTGGTAAAAAATGCCAAACCACATGGAAGGGCATACCTGGCCTACAGATGGGAGACAGTGCAAGTTTTGTCTCCTGGTCTCTTTGCATAACCAAGTGTTTCAGTGTTTCAGCAGCAATAGATGCCTCTGGGACTTCACCACATTCACTTTCCCCTGCCTTGATTTCTTCCATGCCTTCATCTTTCACTGCCAAAGCAGGCTCTGCGAGTCTCAAGTCTGTTGGATCTGTGTAGTCATCCACAGGATACAGCTCCAAAATAGTCTCCTTCTCATCATCAGGAAGCTCATGACCAGCAGGTTCATGCTCTGTCTCAGCAACCATGGCTTCTCTGTCTTGATCTTCAGCCACCTCTTCCTCCTCTTCCTCCTCCTCCTCTTCATCATCCTCATCCTCATCATCTGAGTCTGAACTTGACTCGAATTCAGAGGAGTCCTCACTTTCATCAGATGATTCAACTTCAGCCTTGGAAGACGAGGGACTTGCTACATCTACAGTAAGAACAAATTACCATTAGTTCCACTTTCTGACTTCATTAAACAATCGGGGTCTACTACAGGAGCAAATATCACTTCCACACTGTAACAGCGTGGAAACAGCACCAACAGCAGTGTGTGGGTTTTTGAAGGAGTCGCCTCCCAATTTATTTATTTTTGCAGAGACTTAAAAACCATGTATTTGGATGCTTACAACAGTCACCTTACAACAGGCAGTTCCATGAGCAGCAGAGCTAGTCCTGCTTGGCACCTTGCCCACGTGGGTCTGTTGGAGGATTGCACCTTTACTGGAGTTGTACTAAGATTTTCTGCTGCCTTCACACACAGCTTTAAAATGTGGAAACTACCACCTTCCAGAAAGCAGGAACTGATTGATAGGACAGAAGGTTATTAGTGGCTAAATTACCCCTGTTTGAAATCTGGTCCCTTCTCCTCTCAGCCACATGTTTCATAAAACAAGCACAAACTTAGCTGGCTTTAAGACCTCTGCCCCTCTGTCAAGTTGGGCTGAGATCACTCAGAAGCTGGAGAGCTATTGCAAAGGGATCCACAGACTGAGGGATCATGGAAGCCTCACAGGTAACAATTAAAAATACCTGTATGCATTATCTTGTATAAAACAACCCTTCAGTGAAAGAAGGTGCACAAATAAAAAAACCAGCTCACAAGTGCAAAAGGGAGACCACACCTGACCCAAAGGCTACGCTTGCTGCTTCTGCTGGAACTGCTTACCCTCCTCGGAGTCCTGCTCCTCCTCCTTGTCACTTGTGTCTATGCCTGTCTCCTCCTCTTCCTCCTCCTCCTCCTCATCATCCTCTTCATCATCATCTTCATCCTCATCCTCCTCTTCATCCTCCTCCTCATCCTCCTCTTCCTCCTTTGAAAGAAAGCATTGCCAAAAATGAAGAGCGTCTGACTGAGACCTGGCTGTCACTGTAGTAACCACCAGTGACTCTCAGAGATGCTGATCAGAGAACCTGAAGAGGGAATAACCTTACAGAGGTTCTCTTAGGACAGACCCTAACAGGAGTGCTTATCTTTTAGAGAAGGTAACTTTGGCATCTGGAATTACTAGGCCCCCTTTTAATGGCAGCATTCAAAACTGCGATCACAAATCAACACACCTTGCCAGGTGCTGCTTTCACCAAGCCTCCTTCTTCTTCCTGCTCCTCTTCCTTCTCTGAGGAGGACTCTTCCTCTTTCCCTGATGTCTCATCTCCCTCTTCTCCCTCGCTGTCGAGCTCCAGCGGCCTTGCTGGTCGCCGCCTCAGCCCCACTGCTTCTGCATCCTTCTTTGACAGGTCAGATGTTGTATCGGAAGCATCCCTGTCCCTCTCCAACTCTGGTGAACAAAAACAAGAAGGAAACTGCCATGAAATACCTTGCAAGGGAGGGAAAGAGTTGACTATATAATGGAAACTTCTTCTTTGGAAAGATCAAAGTTAAGGGCAATGTGCCCATGTGGTGTGTGTGTTCCCAGGCTTACAGGGACCTACTAATTTCACAGTGCAAGTGAGGGCAAGACTGGATGCAGGGTGTTGAAATGCCAAGGATGGCAAAATGCGGGTGGCCAAAGCTGACAAGTGATAGGCAGAGCATCTAGGAGACATGGCATGACAGAGGTCAGAACAGGTAAGCTGAATGTAATGCTTTTTTGTTTTATATAAGTGCTTTACAAAACCCTGCTTCTGTACTTCGGCTTCAAAACCAGTTGTTAGTCTGAATCAACTTTATGGCACAACTAGCTTGAATCCACTTTCTTGTGCAAAACAAAGGGTATTCAAAGCTTTGTCTTATCTCTACTCTTCCCTGCTTCCAGGAAAAACTGTTAAAATATTTTCAAATAGATTTTTCTGGCAAATAACTTTGTTTTGTTTTTAAAATTAAATGCAGGGCAAACCCTTACGTGCTTTCTCCCACAACATACCCACTCTGCTGCAAGCATGCCCCTGGAACAGTCCCATAAACTCATCTGAGCTCCCTCTACTGGGTGACCAGCTCTGCATCAGCAGAACTAAAATAGGTTATAAGTTATTCATAAAATGTGGCTCTTAAATTTCCCGCCAGTGAATTTAAGATAACTGAATCCAGAGGAGACAATCTCCCAGCTGATCTGAGTTTTGTGAGAAGCAGGGTTTTGGCTCAGATCCTTGACTCTATTTCTAACTGTAAGTGAGCACACTGCTGTGAAGTTTAAAAGAATTCAGCTTGCATGTGGTTTGCATCTGCTCATGTTTCAAACAAATGTGCTTTGCAAACCTTCATCTTCATCATCGACAGAAGTAGAAGGCCGGATTCTCTTCTGATCTCCTGCTGAGGCAGCTTCAGGTGGCTCCTTTCTTTTCACCTGAACAAAAGACACAATTAGCATTTCTAAAAGTTTAGAAACAGCAGAAATCAACTTCTTAAGCAAATTGCTACTGCTTTACTTCCCCGTGGTGACTTACACCCAGAAACTAAGGGCCACTTCCCCAGCTCTTGATCCCTTTATTTGCTTGCAAACAGAATTTCACTGTGAATGAAATTCTACCCCTTCAATTTGCATCAAAACACTCTGGGTACCATCACTTTGAAGATGACAGAGAAAACTTGAGAAATCCATGTGTCCGAGATGTAGCAGAACAGAAAGAGAGCCTGAGCCTATGACAACTTAAAGAGCCTCAAAGCAACTTTTACTTTAAGTGAAGACTGCAGAATCTCTCATCCCAAACCTTTACTTGCACCTTCTGTGCATTCAAAACCCTAATTTCAGGGAAGCTCTCTAACCTTCCACACCCTCCCCCACCCCACACTTTTTTTTAAGATACTTTTCATTTTGTTATGCAAATGCTCTTTAAAATAGGTGACCCTATGCTTGCAAGTCTGATTCTGTAAACTCACAGGAGGCAGAGAACACTTTTAACCAAACTTCAGGTAAGACTCAGCTGCCAAATGGCAAGACGTTCTAAGCAAAGAAATAACTGTGTAAAGCATTATGAGCATAAGCGTATTTTTACAATCATGCTGAAACACTGTGTCCTAAACACAGGCAAATGACCCATTTACCTTGCAGAGCAGGGAGATCCTTCCAGGGAGAATTCACACAAGTGGTAGATTAAAAGCTAAGACTAGGAAAGAAGATCCTTGCTCTTACAGTGTACTGGTGGGTTACAGGTGATGCTGTCAGGAGCAACCCCATACGTGAACACAGAGCACAACTAACAGCCTGTAGGGCTTTGGAGCACAAACCCAGAGAGGTCTGTCCTCCTAATACTCCTTTAGGGAATATTAGCATAATGAAGACCGATCTTTGTTTTTACCTTGAAGGATGGCAACCGGATGGCCCCTCGTAACCCAATGCCCAAGCCAATGCCCTCATATCCCAAGCCTTCTCCTTTGTTCCAGTTCTCCAAAAGACAAGATGTGATTCGATCCTTTGGCTTTGGTTTTTCCTCCAGCTCTCCTCCAGACTTCACTGGAGTGAGAGATGCCTGCAACAGAGAAAGCACACTTGAGAGGGAAGTTTCCTGGGAAGCACACAAACTCTGGAAAACATTTAGACAGTTAAAAGTTTGTGAAGTATCACTGCCTTGCCCAGGCATCAGTTCCTCTGAAAGCAAGGGCATCTGAAGATGCACCACATGGCCACACACACTTGAAAGGGAGAAGGTACAAAAGCTCTTCTTGATAACAAGACCTTTTCATCTCTGAGAAGCCTTCTCCCCTTTGCATTTTAAGAAGTTATTTTCTCTGCACAAAACACTAAAACTGATTAAGACAAAATTGCTGGGACTCCCAGAACAGTGGCTTAGCATGGGACACTAAGTGATCTTGCATTTGGAGCCATCACGCTGGCAGGTAGCAGAGCAGACTCTCCTGCTTTCTCCACTGAGTATTTTAAAACATGATCTCAACTTCCTTCACATGCAACTTAACATAGGCCAAAGTACTTCACAAGAAAGGATGAGGGAAATGAACAGGCCCATTAGCCCCCATGGCTCATTTCAGGTCTCTCAAGGGCCTGCTGTGGGGACCACAGTGACCACCTTCTAAACACCCAGAATCCAATGCAGATGCTAGAAGCAAACGCCGTAAAAAGGAGAAATGAAAGGAGAAGAAAAGGTGCAAACATGAACCCAGGACTCAACAGCCCAAGGGAACACATTCGTCCACCCAGGCAG
This sequence comes from Pandion haliaetus, assembly GCA_013401275.1. Classification (NCBI taxonomy): domain Eukaryota; kingdom Metazoa; phylum Chordata; class Aves; order Accipitriformes; family Pandionidae; genus Pandion; species Pandion haliaetus. Next base: position 36,376 of record VYZV01036187.1, on the reverse strand, counting down.
GAGCTACCAAGTGCCAAGAAGCAGCTACTGTACAAAGGTTCTGAACTCCGAAGGGAAGCAAGGAGCTGGGGTACACCACCACCCATAAACTCCCAAACACTGCAGGAGCCCATCTGGTCTGGTCACAGCTATGTGAGAAATAGAGCTACACATACACCTCTTACAAGTATTTCAAGCATGATTTAGGCAAGTTAGCCTAACACTGTGTTATCTACCTTCATTTGCTAACTCACATAACTGAAAGTAATTTCAGACCTTCTACTTGGGAAGAACTCTTCTTTTTAGTGTAAGGCACAATATAGCAAGTCAAAAATCACACACATCCCAGTGTTCGCTTAGCAACCACAGCCCAAGTCCACACAAACTGTCAGAAGGCTCCAGTCCTGTGAAACAGGAAAATCAAAATATTTAAGCAAAACACCTAAGGGTCTACAAAACTCAGTAACTAGACACACAGCCTCATCTCTGCTCAGCGACATGAAACCCCTTTTCACCAGAGCCCAGGTGTGAAGGAAGAGCAGGAATTCAAACCTCTGCAGCCCTGGAGAGGCAGATGAGCTGGAGAGAGCATCACGCGTGGTGGCACACCATGCTCTTCTTGAGCGAAGGGCACCAGAGGTAATGTTCACTCGCATCAGCCAGTGGCATAACGCAGTCTAAAAGTCAGTTTCTCTTACAGATATTAACAGAGCTAATTTGCCGAAGCTGGTTGTAATCACTGAAGAGGAAGCATAAGCTCAGCTCTCCTGCTAATAAGGGACAAGACTAATGGGAATATAAGCAGAGAATCCAGGCAGCAGCACTCTGTGGCCAGGGATGGCTGGTTATTCCTCGCACTCTGCTTAATGCATCTTACTCAGGCTTTCAAACCTAAACCCATCACTAGATTCGGGAACAGGGAAAAGCTTTCCCCTAACTCAGGCAGACAAGGTCCATGGTACTTGCTGCCTTCCCTAGCAACATGCTCCTTAGCAGCTTTACGTTTTCCATCCTGCCTGACCCTAGGACACCAGCTTTACTCTTGAGCTTTCCCACCCTTTACCTATGGCATGATACTTCTTGGCAATCAATCAGCTGCCCAAGTCGATTCCTTTGATGGAACATAGCAGCCAAAAAAGTGAGAAAAAGAGAGAAACAAGGCACAGGAGGAGACAAGCGTGTTGCTGCCTTGCGCATTGTTGAAGGTTCAGGGGCTGCCAGCAGTATTGTGTAGATAATATTTGCTGTCCTACTAAACTTGAGCATTGTCCGTCACTCAGGGGAAAAAAAGAAACCCACAAGGCTTCCTGCTCTTATGCTTGGGGAAGGTCAGGGAGATAGCAGACCCACAAAGCCTCTGACCAGAGGGACATACCTACTGTAGGAACTGGCATACGGTGGAGCTCATGCACTTCCAAAATGAGCTTTGAGCTCTCCTGTGAAATAACAGGAGGGCTGCTGCAGCTATTAAAAGCTATTATCTCTCCCTACAAATCTGCCTCATTTATTTCTAAAGAAAAAAAGATGTAAACAAGCACATATGTTGCGTTATTTATACTTCCAAACCTCTGAAAATAATGTAATTTCTTTCACTACTGTCAATCAATAAGGAAAAGTATGAGGACCTCAAATTAAAGCCATTAGGAGGGAGGAAATGGGGATGCAGGGCCTGTTTTGGAAGGTCATTTCAGCTCAAACAGTGCCTGGAGATCTTTGTCCATTCTAGAAAAATCAGTGTGATGGCAAAGTACATGGGGAACTGACCTCCAGCTGCCAAGGAGCTAGACGGTTCATCCTCAGGTGTGCATAAAGACATCGGCAATAGGAAGGTGCAGTTTAAGCTGAATACTCGTATTTTGTTTTCCTTTGGCAAAAGCAGGCAGCTTATGACTGAGAAGGAATAGTGTCCTGGACCAATGTCAGGGGGTGCCCAGTCCTAGCAGAAAGGAGGCTCTGAAATCTGTGAGACTTTTCTGCATGCGACAGTAACACATGCCCTGCCAGAAGCTCCTCCAGGCAGTGCCCTGGAGCAGCAATGGTTCTGGCATTTCTGTTTCTGGAAGAAAGCACAAACGTTTTTCCATGCAGCAATTTCATATTTTCAATTAGACTGCTCACATCCAACATAACCTGTGGCAAGGACTGTGGCAAGCTGCTGCGGTACAGTCAGCTTCCCTTCTCAAACTGGGTTACAAATTCCAGGTGAGGGAGGAACATGCTAAATCCAGCCATAGCTCGGGATATAAAAGAGCCCGAGCAACTGCTGAAGATCTGCCTCAACTTGCTTCTGCTTCTTCACTGCGGATGTCTGGTTTAAAACAATTCCTTGGGTACTTCAGTTGCTGCTTTTGCAACTATTTGCTAGATCTGTTTCCCTCTCTGCCCTGGAAACTCAGGGGCCTCCTCCAAAATTGTCAGCGCACGCTCGCTGGTAGGAGGCAGAAGCTCTGAGCATTAGTCAGGAGGAGAGGGACCAGCTTTCTTGCCGCACGTCACGCCAGCCAGCTCTAAGCCACAGCAAATTACACTGTCATAAAACAGCTGTTAAGCAGCAGTATTACCAACCTCTCTGGAAAGCCAAGGAGCTCTCCCAGGCACTAGAGTTAACACGCAACTGGCTTACAAAAGCAGGTGGTGAAGATACTGCTCTGAAAACAGGCATCTGAAACAGAAGATTTATCTGCAGGTTGTGATTTGGTTTGTTGGTTGGAGGTTTTTTACAATAATTCACTGTAATAGCAATTTTGAGGCTTGCATGAACCTTTCTATAGTGTTAGCTTTTTTTTTTGATAGTGACAAATTCACCACATATTAGATCACAGACCTGCTTGCTGGCTGAGGTACGCTTTAAATTGGCTGAGAAAGGATCAGACGATTCATGCAAAGCTGTTTTCTTAAATAATCCCTGGAACTCCTCGTCTGTTTGGCCAATGTTCAGCTTTTGAGTTAATTGCTGCTGCGTACATGCACTGAGGAGGTGGGAGGAGCACAGAGAACTGGAAATACCCACAGATCTCGTCACACAAAGTGGGGAACACAAAATAGCAGCTTGGAGCTAAAGTTCAGCTTCCTCTTAGATGCAAGAAACCTTTTCACATTTGTCTCCTGATCTCAAGGTCACTTCCTCATATAAATCCTTTCCTGCAGGCAGCCAGCAGTGCCCCAGATGAACAATAACAACAAAACAAAATCAGCTAAACTTTTCAAATTTTAGGCCCTGGAAATACTGCATTGAGGGGGAAAAGGGAAAGGAGATGAGAAGTGAACAACCCTGGGCTTTTGGGTGGGCAGCCCCCCACCACTCTTGAAGGCCTTCCTGAAAGGAGCCAAGTGAAGACAACTCTCCCATGTATACGTGCTCTGTCTGTAAGAGCACCTAGCTTCATCCTGTGACAACTGCTCGGTGGACTTCAGCTTTAACAGGAGCGTGCAAGCCCCCCGCCAGCAGAGGAAGCCTGCAAACACACACCACAGGGCTGCAGTGACACTCGGGAGGTCACCTAGCCCATGACCATGCCCTGGGGCAGCAGCGGCTGCAGCAATACCCTTTCTCAGACATCTGTGTAAAGAAATCACAGCCCTCCAAGACACAGTCGGAAAAACCAGCTCATTTGCAGATCCCTCCTGGATCATGTCCCAGCGTGGCTGGTGCATCCCGCCAAGACGAACTAAGCAGCCACGGAGGCCGGCTTGGGCAACATGCCGCCAAAGATGAACACGCTCTCCAAGACACTCGCAAGGCGCGAGCTGTGCTTAGTCCCTTGCAGATAAAGGGCTGCCCTCAGGTGGCCCTGAAGCTGGAGAGGACGAGGAGGAGGTCCACCCCAAAGCAGAGGGACAGCACTGAGAACTAAACACTTCTCACTCAGGCCCACGTTCAAATCAGTGGGACGGTGTGAGACAGAGCAGCAGTTCACTCCTAAGTGAGCAGTTATGGCTCCACACACGTTCAGAGATAACTCTGCATGGGGCACCTCCATCAGTGACTAGGAAGGACTAAAATTCCCAGCCCGTGTTTGTTCTGACGGCAAAGCAGCATGAAATGCCTGTATATATGAAGTGACTCCATGGAAAACAAGCCAGGTTTAATACCCAGGTGCTAACCTGTCCTGAGGCAGGTGCCTGTAGTGATTGAGCACTTTCCAGATATTTGCAGGCTGAGGTCTGCTGCTCCCAGTGCACACTCCCGCCACTTGCTGCAGCACGAAGACCAGCCCCATGGGGAGGCATGGAGCCAGGTGAGGCACAGGGACATGCATGCCTCCCATTTAATTTCAGCAGTCTCAAGCAACGGGGTTTCTCACAGCAAAGCTATTCCTTAGCTTTATCTTTTGCTTCTATTTTAGTTACCGTAACATTTTAGGGTTGTGGGTTCTTTCAAAGTCAATTCCAGACCCCTTCTTACCCATGCCCTGGCCACAAGCACTGTCAACAGTTCTCCCTGGGATCCAGCACAGAGTATGTGAAAGCCTACCTTTGCCAGACGTTCCTTCTTGTCCCACCAGTCATCAAATGCCCGAAACGCTACCACTTCAACCATCTTCCGGTTCAGGTCCCTTTTCATGATAGCCTTTAGTTCCTTCACTATGACCAGGAGGACTCCATCCACGGTGGCTTTGTGGGGATCTTCCTTCTTCGGCTCATAACCCGGTGGTGGAACTGAGGGGTCAAACTTGGGCAGTGGTGGCCACTGCTGTCCGCGACCAAGAGCTGCTCCCATTGAGAAAGGGCGGTAGGGTGGAAGATTCACAAACTGCATCCGGCCCGTCATGAAAGGTGGATACTGGTATGTGTTTTGTGCCTGCATCATGCGGCTCAGCATCTGAGTTTGCATCTGGAAGGACATTGGCATGCCACCCCACTGGTTGCCCAAGACACTTATCATATCCACTTGCATGACAGGGAACATGCCAGGATGGAATGGAGGAAGCGGAGGCAAGATATGAGGCGGAGGGACCCCAGGAGGGGCAGGGAGTGGAGGCGGGGGGACGGTGACGGCCGGGTGAGTGGGTGGAGGTGGCGGAGGTAGCGGCGGAGGCATCGGGAAGCCTGGCTGTGGAGGCGGCGGAGGAGGAAGAGGAGGAAATCCAGGTGGTGGCATGGGGGGAATCGACGGGGCTATCACGGCTGTGTTGCTGACAGAGGAGTTCACCACAATGGTTTTGGCACATTCCGCACTGGTGATGGGCGCAGGGTTGGTTTCGTCGTCAGAGATTTCCATGTCCTCCCCTGAAGAATGCTGACCCTGTGACAAAAGAGAGAGAAAAGGTGAGGAGCACATTCCTTTTACATTAAATACCACAGTGCTGGCTGCTTCAAACAAAAGCTAAGTTTAACACACATTTTAATTGGGAATGGAGAAAAGCGAGCTATGCTTTGAAAAGACAGGGCCCATTGAGCAGCTGGTGCCTATTGAAGCTTTTTCCATGTCAGACGTCAGGAAGCAGAAATGTAAAAGCTTTCTAAAAGAGCATCAGTACCAACTGAACAAAACCCTCAGCTTCTATGGAATAGGAGGAATTGCTCCCGTGCTCAGCGAAATACACACAATCCAAATGTCTTTCACTGCAAGATACATTATCTCTTATTTGCATCTAATACTGACAGGTGCATTACACCATGAGTTTTTATTCCTTAGTTTTCACCACACACAGAGAATTACCCTGTTTTTTAATTATAATCTCTGGCTCATTTGCTGTAAACTCTTAACCTCTAATTGTGGGAAGACAATACTTCCACATGGTTGCTGCTACTAAAAGTTGTCTTGTCTTGACTAGATCACAGCAACTCACGTGGAAAAAAAGAACCCCAACTCTGCTTAAATTGCCTTTAAACATCAGAGTCATAAATGCTGGGATTCAAAGACATAGCACATGCCGTGTTCTTGGGCAAAATGAATACTTCACTAGCCACAAGAAATACAGATACAGAGTTATATAAAATGCTAAAATGTTGTCCCAGCTCCACTGTCAAAGGGATGGAAACTGGATTAAAACAGAAGGTGCCTGCTTGCTCTGAAGTCTCAAAGCTGCCTGATTAGGTCTCATACAACAGAAAAGCCTCATGAGCTAGCTCCGTCCTCAACAGCAGATGGTCACACCTGCACGCTATGCCCTACAGGCATTTCAGTCCTGAAGGTGTCTCAGGCACAAAGAAACCACATATATGACTGTCACATCCCTCAGGTATTGTTAAAACAAATCCTGTTAAGAAATACAGCAACCAAATACTGCTGGAAGACATATTCAACACACTGACGGTTTATTCAGGAAACACGAATAGGGTTGACCTTTAACTAGTGGAATGTCAGCAAAGACAGGACAGGGTCCCAACAACTTTCTCCAAAACTATTTCTCCCATTCTTCCTTTTTATCCAGCTAAAATCATCAAAACCCACCACTCTTATGACAGTAAACATCCCTCAGCTATTTTCAGGGCTTAAAAGCAGAAGCACTCATCACAACCTTCTCTCCCAGGCTCTCTGCAAGCATGACTGGCTTGCCTCCTTTGAATGACTTACCAAGCACTTCCTTCTTCATAACAGCCTTGCACAAAAAAGCCAGACAGTTTGCATGTTGCCACCAGCTGATCTAAATAAAGAGCATCCCCATGTTCACCAGAGCAGACCAGAGCACAGCAGCGATGCCCCACCTCCACCAGAGCTCTCCTGCCTGCCCTGGATGCTGTGGGCTCTAGCCTATCTGAGGCAGTAAGAGATCACTATCAAGTGGTCCTCAAGTGCCTCTCTGTATCTCAATCCTGGCAAGAGTTTTGGAACCTGCTGGCTATTTTCAGCCAAATTTGACTGAAGAACCCCAAGATGTTTATTTCTTCCATGTTTTGTGCCAGCAGGTGCCTCTTCTGTCTGCTCTCCTACTAGTCTCCCCAATCTGAAAAAGAGCAGTAGAGCTCAGCCCTTACCAGAGGAGAACCTGTACTGGGGAGAACTGCTGCGAAGCAGGCTTTGTTGGCAGTTCTTATCCTGAAGCTGCTGGGATTTGATTTTTAACCTGTGAATTTTGCACAGGGTTAAGGGAACAAAAGCAAGAGCAGCTGAGTTGACCACTCTGCTATGAACTGTAGCCGTATGAAGCTGAGCAACCACAACTATCCAAATCAAACCAAACACTTCACATTTTATCAGAGGTCATCTCTGCTACAGCAGCTACCACCAGAGAGCAGGCTGAGCACAACACTTGCAACAGCAGCTTTGCAAACCCTCCTGTCCTAGCACCTCCCCTCACCCTGGCTTCCCCGCATTCCTCTGCTGCAGCATGAACCCACCGGCTCATGCACCACATGGGTCATCCCCAAAAAGCCACTTGCAGTTTTAGCGGTCTGAAAATACTCAACCCCTCAGGTCAACAAGGAGACCATCATTTACCCCTGCAAAAGGGCTGAAAGCACAAGCCTAGCAAACTCTGCAGCAAGTGCTATCAACCCCCTGCTAACAGTAACGGAGAGGGGACTCTCTCGTAGTTGCCGAGTTGCTTTAGTGCATCTGTACATGCAGGGAGGTACTCTGAGGGCTGTTTCGTAAACCCTAAAATGAACAGCTACAAAAGAAGTAGAAATAGTAATCCATTGCACTTGAGTCTTTCCAAAGCCGAATAGTATCATCTCCTCCTTGAGCTGTCCACATCTGGCTATCATTTCTAAGTGGGTCTCACACCCTGCATCCTCTCCCCAGCTGCTCTATTGCAGTCACGTCCCACGCTGAGGATGCTGGGGAATGAAAGGACATTCTGCAGTTTCAACTACCGCAGCTCCAGTGAAAGGGGCAAAGGAAGAGCAAAGATGACGACTGTGGCAGGTGTAAACAAGTTTCCTGTGAAACAGACCCCGTTTTTCAGTAAGTGAACACAAAAGGCACTGTTAAAATCACTGGCTCCAATTGCAAAAGCTGGATGATACTAAAGGTCAGCATTGGATAGGAAACCAGGAGTATTCAGGCTAGCAAACATAGACAAAATCAGCTTCATAATTGCATTCATTTCATCTGATGGGGTATGGAGGAAAGTCACCCCACAAAGCCTCAGTGGAACACCAGCACCAGGCAGCGTCACAGGGAGCTCCAAGCCACAAATCCTCCCTGATCCCCAGTCCCTCCTGCAGGATCCTGCACCCTCCCAGTGCCACCCAACACCAGTCTGAGTCACCACTCAAGATCGGTCTCTGGTGAGCACACTGCCAGTCCCAAAGCGCCTGCCCGAGCGAACACGTCCTCCCTTCGTGAAGCACCGCCAGCCTAGGGCAGCCCACCTCAGCCAGTCCTGCTGCAGGAGACCTGTGTGCTCCTGCCCATCGCTCAGAGCCCACTCCCATCCGCACCAGTCCTTTACCCAGTCTCTGTACCAAAGAATCCTCCCTGATAAATGAGGTTGGTTTTCCCTCTTGAAGGAAATACCAGACAGAAAATGCCGATCCTGAAATTGGAGAGAGGTGGCAGGACTAACCAGACTCCATGTTGTAGTGCACAGCAGCTGTCTTCCTTCATACATGCATTTATTTTTACTTAAGCTGAAATGAGAACTGCTAAAGCAATAACTAGCGTTTTTGGAAGATTGAAAGATTTTTATTTTTTTTAATTCTTCTGGTGCTCAGATGGCTCTGCAGGAAGCAACAACAGATTCCCTGCTTCCTACAATGCTGGGCTGACACACCTGCACTTGCACAGTGAAGACAGTCTATGCTCCAGTTTTATCCCAAGCAAAGGAAAGGGAGAGAGATTAAGCAGCAGGGAGAAAGAGATCAAAAAGGCGGGGCGTGGGGGGGTGTAAGAATATACAAGGTTAGGAAAGAGGTCAAACCAAAAGAAGATAGCCTACAAGGAAGTCTTTAAAGAAAGTTAAGTGGAATGAATATTTAAAGTGGATGAGCAGTTACAGGAAAGTCATATCTAAGGGTGGAAAACATGGGCACCAAGTGAAAGAGATCAAGGTACAGAAGGAAAAAACAAGGGGAGACATAGAAATATCCCGTTATATGAATTTCTTTTCATTCACCTGTCTGAACCTGGATTTACTGTGGCTGCTACCAAATAACTCTCAGGGTAGAGCTGAAAAGTAGCTACACTATCCTCCCAAAGAAACCGCCTTCTAGCTGGCCTCCCTCTTTGCTCTCACAAGGGGAAAAAGTGAGCTGGTATATGGCATATGTACTGCTAAGAGAGTACCATGGCCATCACTGTCAAAAAAACCTGTGTCAATCAGTCGTGGAGTTCACCTGCCTGTTTCCGAGGGCATCTGGTACAACACCTCCAGAAAACCTCCCTTCAGCCCACTGAGAGAAAAGCCATTTCCAAAAAATTAATTTGTGCTGCCATCTTTACTTTGCATTAATTAAATTAAGAGTTAGCAAAACAGGTATTTAATTATATGCATGACACATTTTTCCAAAGGTGTTTTAATGATGCAAATTCGTTGGGAGAGATTCACATCAGCGTAACTGGTTATAAATGGCTTCATTCATTGTTCAGCCAAAATGCTAACTGCCACCTTTAATACCGGTACAGTGTGTTTTAGCAGAGGCAGAGCCTCTTGAGTTAAGTGAAGGGAACATCCTGAGATCTCACTCCTGGATCAGCCTGAAGTGACAGGGTAGAGAGCCACTGAATACAGGGTATCGGTCTTACCTCAGAGCAATACCCAGCATTTAGCAAGCAAATGTTCATACCTGCAGAAAAATGAAACTACATCCTAATATTTGCATGCAGAACTGGCAGTTTCCAGATGTGAAGAGGCTGTTCTCTCCCTGACCCAGAGAAACACTGACACTGCGGCAGCAGTTGGGAGCTTCATCATATGTCCTGTTTGGTACCTTTCCTACGGGCAGAGGAACTTCACGTGCTTTCATTTCCTTTTAAGGCCACCTGATAAAGAATTTACTCAGAATTTCAGAATGCATTTTGAATACCATCAGCTTACAGCTAATTTCACTTAAATATTCTGCTGGGTACCTGGTTACTTATATTTGAGGTAGGGAACTTATATCACTGAACATAGCAACTACTCTGACATAGCCTGGCTGAGCTCTGGTGCATCAAAACAACGAAACGCAGGATCAATGGCATTCAGCACGATGCAAGGTCATTAGTTTTAATGAAGTGAAGCATCCCATGCTTGCAAGAAGTAGCAAACCTTTAAGCCGGCTGCAACTTGCACTCACAGAAACCAAACTGAACAAAAAAAATCACTCTTTAAGCCCTAAAACTTCAAAACCTCCATATTTAAATACTGAAAATGTTTGCCATTTAAAATGTTAAGAAGAAGCTTTTCAATAAAGCTAGAACTAAAATCAGAAGTGGCTCTTGGACAAAAAGTTTTCATAACCTGGTCAAACAGTCATCACTTGGTTTTGGATTAAGTCCATCCAAGGGTCTAAAAAATTCACAAGTGAGCAAGCGTCACCCTTTATCCTTACAAAAACGCAGGGAAAGAAAAGCCTTCAGAGGTGAGGGGGAGAGGACAACTGACGAAACAGGGTCGCACAGCAAGTCTCTGATGGAGTTGAGAATAGACCCCAGGTCCCTGGCTCTGGCTGCCTCCCTGCACCGAGCTCACACCGTGCTCTACATTTGACAAGGAAAACGGCCCTAGGGCGATACACTGTGATCCCAGGGTGAAAATAGCCCGAGCTCTCTAACACAAAACTTTCTCTTCCCAGACTCCTTCGGCAGAGAATGTTAAAGAGAACAAGACATTTCAAACCTGCCACGTTTCTTACACCACCATCCAGAACAAAACAGAAGCCCAAGGATGCAAACCAGCCACCTGCAACATTTCCTCAAAGACACAATGTCAATGAAAAACTCCTTTAAAAAAATAGAAGCCCACTCAAGTTTGGCCCAGAGAATCCCACCATCCTCTTTGCTAACAGAGTGAAATACCTCTTGCTGTCCAAAATCTACATACCGGAGCACAGTGAGGGCTTCAGAGAGTATTGCTTTGTTCATTTTTGATCTGCTTTTAGCTAGCAAAGAGCTTGCAGGTTCCACAAGTTCTTGGCAAAGCACATAAAGAGGAGCCGTGCCTCTGAACTGCCCTCTTTGCTTACTGGGAGTGCAATACTTGGGCACGATGACATGGCAGAGGGAACGTGCTAAGCATTCACACCTCATGGTGTCAGGCATGAATGAGGCAGACTCAGTACCATATTTACAACACATACAAATATTTTTACTTTGCTAACTATAATTATAGCTCTCCCTCTGAAAGAACACACACAAGGGTGGTACTTTGCTGGTGTTGCAAAGCGGAGTATGGGAGGGCAGAGGTTTGCCAGCAGTTTAGCTATAGCAGCAAAAATCCAGAGCAAACCACTGTCTGCACTTTCCCAGGTGAGCTTTCAAGCCTGTTCAGATAACTGTGCCATCATCAGCGCCCATGGTGGCTTGCATGGGCCAGCACACCACCACTGCAACCTGGATCTACGGTGAAGTTTGTTTACTGCCTCCTCCCTGCGCTGGTTAGTCATATCTTTCAACCTCCTTTGGGCAGCTAAGAGAGCACCCGTCCTCCTGCTGCTGTCAGAGCATGCGATTGCAATCATGACAGCTTTTAATTGGGACAAAGACAGCTTTCAGGTGTATTTGCACTAAAATAAAATGCCCAGCTCAGTAACAGGCAAATGGAAGGATTAACGTGTTACAGATCAGTGATTACAAGTGTCTTCAGCAACACGTATTTCTATCTCAAGAACAGAAGACTGCAAGATTTTTATATACCTATATATTTATACAGCACTTTGCAAATCTAACTCAGAGGCAAATGTTGCAAACAAAGCAGAGCAGAACTCAGACAGATCAGGGTCATGGAGTCACGGCTGTGTCCCACAAAAAAGTCACCAAAAAGGCTGCAATGGAGCAGGGATTTCTCACAGAAGGAGAGACATTAGTTGGGTGGTTTTATTTCTTTATTATTGATTGTTAAAGTATCTCTCACTACTTGAAAAAGAGCATTCAAGCTCTATGAGATGATAATATCCTACCTGACACATACACTGTCTTGGCTCAGCTTGTGTTTTGGTCTGGTACTTATTTGCAGCACTTCTTTGGCACAGACAATTCTCCCCACACCTACAGGGCTGCACAACAAGTAAAACAAGTGACAATAATATTCAGGTGTTCATTGTAAACAAACAGCACTATAAACACCAGCCTAACTTATGCCACTTTTTCTTCTTCTAATGCCAAGAGGGAACTTTAAGTCAATACCTCAAAACACAGAAGGATAGAGGGAGAATTCCCCATCGGTCCCAAAACAGGGGGACGGGGGTGAGGAAATGCCACCACGGTGCTTTTTTGTCTCTCACAATGTGCTGTCTCAGGTGCCAGTCCCTAATTAGACTGTCCTGTGCATGGGGAGATGCCACAAGTTGGGATTTGGAAGGATGCGAGGACAGAGCTCACCTGGGCTTTCAGTGCACAGCAGGCAGTGCTGTTGAGAGGGGGAGACACATGGAGCTAAGGCTTACAAAGGGAAAAGATCTCCTCACTCACTTCCAGTGTTTCCTGACACTAGAAATGTAAGTAAATCGACTTGTGTTTTAAGGACAGCGGGTGAGCTGGAAGGCTGCCCAGTGGTCCATGCCATCATTAGAAAATCTAGTGACTTAAGATGACAAAATGAGCTAAAGTGACTCCTGTACGATAGGCAGAAGTGCTAAAGACAGTATCCCAGACTCATGCAAATCTGCACCGCCAGTTTCCTGCAGGTGCTTGTATGTATCGAGCATCTGAGATGGGTCTTGACACTTTGAGGCACCATTTCAGACTCCAGAGGGGATTATCCTCTGCCTTCTCCTCGCAGGACAGTGGAATAACATCAATGTCTCCAAGGAAAGAAAAGGAGCAGTAGCTTAAGTCAGTATTTCCCAAAGCAAAGACCCTGATGTGACACAGGGCATGAAATGGGCCACAAAAAAAATGAAAAATAGGAGAAAATAAATGCAACAATTGAACAGGAGGGGTTCAGGCTATTTTTACTTGATTGTACCTAAAAGCTCCAGTGGCTGTACGAAATGATGCATGGATTCTTCTTTCCAAAGGTTGAGATGGATCCCGGAGTAAGAAACACCCATTTAGGCAGCCTCTACACATCTCCATAAAGCTAAGAACTTCTTTTATTTAGCAAGCGATCAAGGGAGGGACAGACAACTTTAGGTGAAGCAAAGAGGACAGAGATGGGAAGCAAATGCAGTGTGATTAGTGGTCTGAGGTAACCAGATCTTCACTGATCCAGAAACAAGACAACCTGAGAAATGTGATCCCAAGGGGAGAAGATTCAACCAGCATTCAGTACTTTCAAAAATCCATTCTCTTGGCAAGAGAGCACCATACTTCAGTTTTCAACATGACTTTCAAGAGGCCACTGCAAGAGCTTCCTAGGGTAGCAATCCTCAGAGCCATAAATTAAGCCAGTGGGAAAAAAACTTCCAGATTTGCCTCAGTAGAAAGCCTGAAGAGATGAATTGACAAAAAGGGCAATAACTTGCAAAGGGGTTTGCTCTGTTAGCAAGTGCATTACCTTCCACAAAAGGGGTGGTTTAATTCAGGTCTTACTCCCTTCCAAAAGGGAAAGGAGGCTCTGAACTGCAAGCTTCATGGCATATGATGTGGTTATACCATTCCTGTTGGCAAGATCACCGAAGAAGGGATATTTGGAGAAGCCAGACATTACCCCTGGGCTTCCAGCAGGCACAAGAGACTCTCTGGTGTCTGCAGGGTCAGCTCTAGGAAGACTGCAGGCTAACATAACATCCTTTGGATCCACATTCATCAACACTGAGACTGGAAACTTCCAGATCCCCTCACTGCACAGATTCGAGCAGAGACAAACATGAACATACAACTAAGCAGATCACAAAATACAGTGAGAGTACGAGACGGGGAGTCACTGGACCCCAGCCCAAGATCAGGGATGCATGGGCAGCCCGTGCATGCCCCGATGAGAAGCCTGCCCGGACAGTCGCCCCTTCTGCATTATGTGAACAAATCCGAACTGGCAGGGCGAATGTGTGCCAATTCAGGGGCTGTGTCATGCGGCCACAGAGTTTTTCATCACATATGAAACACCCTAAAATTGGATTTACCATCTCATGGAACCATGGCCTTTTCCCTCAAGTCTTAAGTAGATCTTATTAAGAGAAAAAAAGAGGTTTCTTTATGGGGCGGAGGAGGAGGTAGGGAAAAGGAAGGAGGAAAAGAGAGGGGTGTTAACATTGGGGAGCCATGTAACAAGGCAGGCTCTCTCCACAGCAATGGTTATTCTGGTTTCCCTATTTCAGATGGGGGGAAGGGATTGCTGAAGAGCTATTTGCAATCTAACTTCAAAGGCTTTAGTCGGCTGGGAAGCTAAGTCATGCATAAAAGGATGGCAGAGTGGCAAGAAAATACCCCCTACAGATAAATTAGTCAGGGAATGTTCTCTGCTTCTCCCAAAGACTTTCATACAGCCAGACTGGCTTTACCCAGGTAAAGCCCTTTTCAGACGCCAGGTTCAGTGATGCAGAGTCCTGGGAACAAACCAGCCAAATCCAACAGAGGAACTAAACAGTCTGTCTGAAAAACAGAAAGGCAGCAGTAAGCACGCAATGGGCTTCTCTCTTGTTTTCTGCCATCTCAGCTATTATCAGTAGATTTTATTCTAAGGTTTGTCCACACAAAAAAGATGCAGAGTTTGAGGCAGCATCTCCCTCTCTAAAGTTGCAAAGAAAAGCAAGGAATTTAGGAGAAAACACATGGTATACGGAGAACTCATTTCCCAAATGATTCTGAAATGCTCTGTTTTGTTCTTCACACTGGTGTGCAAAAACACACCCACACTTCTAGAGAGTAGAAGGTACTTTACAATCGAAGATAAAGAAGGGAATTGGCAACATCAGATCAGAGTCCATCTATAAGTTAAAAAAAATAAAATAACTGAGTGTGCAGAATATGCAGATACCTTACAGTTCAGTGCCTGGCACGAGCTCATACACCATCCCCTGAGCTTACCTTCATACTTAAACCTTAGGTCAAATGGAGCCACAAATTCAGATCTTGCTACCAACAGGGCGATAAGAAAGCAGATAAGCTGGGAAAACAGTCTAGCTTCCCAGCTGATATCAGCCTATTGAAGAATAGGTTGTACACATACTGTATTTAAACACATTTTAATCAGCAGAACTAGGCCAATTTGATATTCTTCCCTTTTTACATACTACTACTATACCCTTGAGTATCTGAAATCACGTTGCTATTACTGTTACGGCAGCATTTTCAGTGCTCTGTTCAGTGCTCTCTGCATTTCCAGGATCAGTAGCAACAGCAGTTTCTTTTGCAAGACCTGGATATCTGCAATGCAACCTGTGCAACGTTGAGTCTCCTCAGAAGGGAGGGCAGAAACGAAGGAATCGAGGTCTTGAAGGACAACAGGCGAAAGAAAAAAAGAAGAGCTTTTGTTAGATCATTCATCAGTATCATCTTTTAATGTTCTTCTGCTCACTGCCGTCTGCTCTCAGAGCCAGGTGCCATTAGTATATCCCAAGGCAGCAGTTCAGACACTTGTCTTCTTTCTCAAGAGGTATCCTGAATGATGAGCCTTGCTTCTCCCTCCCCTCTCCAAGAGCTTGAGCTATTCTTGCCCTGAATTTCTAGGGTGCAGTAGTCCTGATCTGTTCATGCAGCTGGGAAGCAAAGAGGCCCAACTGTTTTTAGCACCTGCAAGAAAACCCAGGAGCCTGTAGCCCACAGCTGATTGATGTAGCACAGAACAGCCCTTTCCAAACAAGTACAGCTTTTACTCTCCAAAAAGTGTGGAACAAGCAAGGGGAAAGAGTTAAAGTCCTGACTTTTATGTGAACCTTTCCCTTTCCTGAAGACTTTTGCTGAGATTTCATGAGCCCTCCACTGGTGGCCTGGGAGGTTACACAGCCCTCCTCCCAGGAGCTCTCTTCTATCCCAGTACCAACTATTTGAGAAGAAATAAGAAAGCTTGAAAGAGGGAACATACTGTTAACAAGGTCTTTATGACCTTGTTATCATCTTGAGTACGGTCACAGTGGCAACACAGCACGGTTTCAAGTAAGAAAACTTGCGTCCTTCTGTTCTGGAGACAGCCACTGCTATCATCCCAAGATAGGACAATAGGACATCTGCTGTGTTTCTGAAATTCCCGGCAAAACTGCTGCAGAGAAGACTGTTAAGCCAGTCCACCTGGTATTGACTGTCTGACAAAAAGCATTTAACCGCTTTGGATGAAGCCCCCTCTGCAGGTGGTGCAAGTGCTCCAGGCCTGCTGGGACGCAGCGATAGAGAATGACCACCGGGAACAAGGCTCACAAGACAAAAGCTTCTCTCTAACTGGCTGTGGCCAGACTGCGAGCCCTTTGCACCAATGACCACAAATGATGACTGGCACCCTAATGAGCTTAGCAGGCTCCGCTCATTTTCTGAGCATTACAACACAAGCTAACAAGTCCTTCCCAGCAAA
Organism: Pandion haliaetus; assembly: GCA_013401275.1. Lineage (NCBI taxonomy): Eukaryota > Metazoa > Chordata > Aves > Accipitriformes > Pandionidae > Pandion > Pandion haliaetus. Next base: position 19,925 of record VYZV01036187.1, on the reverse strand, counting down.
GTGCCGTAGATGTATTAAAAGCCAGCTAGACTGCAGGAGACGTTTCACTCCAAGGAGCCCATTTCAAGCAGCTAAAGCGGCTGAGTAGAGATGTTCTTCCTCAAAAGTAAGGGTGAGGCCAGCAGGAAACAGTTCCCCTTTGGTAACGTTTCTCTTCTCTTACAGATCTTCTCTCTGGAGGCATCTTGAATTTTTCACTGCTTTATTTCCTGCTTAGATTTTCCTTCTCTTGCCGTACTCCGATTTAACCAAGTGCAGTCAGAGAGGACAGAATCAAGCACTTCAGCTGAGGTACACAACATATTCATTAAAACACTAAAAATCTTTCTCATTCTAAGACAAAGCCTAAAGCAATATCCAGCCTGAAATACCTTCAAGTGTCCCTCTCCAAAACCTGCTCAGTGAGGGAAAGGCAACTTTTTCCCTATACCACTCCTCTTCGGTGATGGAAACATAACCCTTCGGGCTGCCAACTGTTGACTGATCCCTTAAGAAAATAATCTCCGTGCGAGACACGGCATTTCTCATGGCCTTCTGGAAGATACTGAACTTTTGCTACTAAACTATCCCCACTATATGCAACATAAATTGTGTAACTGCAACTGTTCTAAATTACCAGAGCAGAAACACCCCACAGCTGGGCTGCATTCCCATTGCCATTTGTGCAGGCATAAAATATTCAAAAAAGAGACAAGAGGTAAAGTATGCTGATTTCCCCACCTGTCCCCTAATTAGCAAGCAGGAGATTTAAAACAAACACATGGAAGCACTTTTTACCTAGAGCAAAATTCAGCTGCACACCTCATTGCCATATGATACTGCAAAGACTCAGAAGTGCAGATGGGTTTAAAAATGGATTAGACACTTGTGGAAGATGGGTCCACCAGCAACTACTGAACAAGATCACGTCCTAATCTGCTGGTCCTAAGTAGCAGAGGGACGCCAGGGGAGCACCACCGCATACAGCCCTGCTGCTGATGGGATTTTTGCATGGCACAGACTGCTCTGACCTCCCACTGAAGGTCTTTCAGTAAGCTAGAGGAAATAACCCCCAACAACGCAGACAACCAAGGAAAGGTAAAGACATGCAGAAAGGTAAAAACGTGCCTTTTCCTTGCTTTCTCATGAGTTAGTCCAAAGTCTTTCTGTTCTCTCTTGCAGCAAAGCCATCATCAAGTTCTACCACAGATGACCGCTCAAGCAGAAGGGCTGCGTGCACATGGGCAGAGCTGTTCAGCAGCAGCAGCCAGCGCCAGGCAACCTGTGCTCTGCTCCTCAGACTGACCACCCCAGCCCCCAGGCTCTTTCAGACCTCCCCACGTTGGAGACGCTAATTTTACTCACTTCCTTAATACTTGCTTTAAAGAGCTTTGCTAAAACGATCAAGATGAGCCCTGCAGAAGCACGCAGCAGTACAGCATCTCTACAGCCCATACTTTAGCAGACGTATCTAAACCACTCTCAGTCACACAGCTTTTATTTTCATTTTTAAAAGTACCTTTCCCATTAGATTGGTTCATCAGTTTGAAGTTATAAAAGGCAGGTTACTCATTTAAAGAGCTGCACAAAACAGTTGTGAGAAAGGCACAAAAACAACCGAACATGGCTCTCTGCTTATGCACTCCATGCAGTGCTCCAGGTGACCAGCTGGAAGGCACAGGCATCTTTTTTTTTTTTTAAGCAGTTGTGCAGGAACAGCTGGCTTGGTGGTTTGCATGTAATAGTTTTTTACTTAGGAGAGTTTAGCCTCAGCACCTTTTGAAGCACCAGAGTTGCACAGTACTTCTTATACCATGTACCATATTCAAAACATCTCACTTACTGGATGTTATACTAAGGTTGTGCCTCACTAGAACACAGTTAGACTGTGTAATATTCTTTGTATCAGAGCTCAGTTAAAATAGTAAAAATATTGCAAAAACTGGGTCATAACAAGGGTCCAACATTCATCCTTCTTACAAGTCAGTTTGTACATTTAGCTGCAAATTCAGTTACAATAAAATCTAGTCCTAACACAATCTCCATCCCAATTCAGAAGTCTAGAGACTACTATAAACCGCCCTTCAGTTTTTTGTTTGGTGGTGGTGGTTTGTTTTTTTTAAAAGCATGATACTATCTAAAGCTCAGGTGTTCTTCAGCTTGGACACTCAAAGTAGGTCCACACAAATACTTTCAGAGCAAAGACAGAGGCCATGTAGAAGCTGCACCTACTGCACAGTTGTTGACCGCCAAAAAACAGTGCAAACCCACCTGCGCAGTTCCTCACATCTCCCTTGCCTGCTTGCCCCGGCTCCATGACCCCACAGCGATATACAGCCAGCTGAGCTAGGCTGCAAAAGCTGCCCCCCAGTCCCCTCAGAGGACCGTGTACCCACAGAGCTGTGCCGAAAGGCACTTACCTGACTACAGCCTTGAGTCACAGCCCTTTTGTAGCACCCGCGTCCCAGCCAACAAAGTCATGCAACAAGATTTTCTCAAGCTGAAGTCTGAGCATCCAACCCAGCAGGAATCACCACTTACTTCTGGTGTCCTGCAGCCAGGCTGGGTGCTTCCTGCGCAATGCCAGCTCCTGGGGAATTTAAAAGCAACCCCAGGATCGGGTCTCCATCCTCCACCAGGGCTCTGCCAGGGCAAAGCTGCCCTTAGCCACTAAACCCACACCACCTTCCTACCTGCTTCTCACTGACCTGGAATACACCTCAGGTTTGCAAAACCATTTGCTGTTACCACTTTTCTGATTAATTTGGGAGATACATCCCACCTGACATTATATTAACAAGCAAATAAATTCACTGAGACCCCCACGTCAAAATGCATCCTTTCACACACATCTCCATGGCACATATTCAACTGGTAGATTGCCCTTTATGTTTTACTGTAATTTGAATAATTTTATACAGTACTAAGGATTTTCATATTTTCCAAGTAATTTTTTTCCTGACAATAGCAAAATGCTTGTAGCACCATGATAACAGTTGCTTACATTTATCTGCATCATTCAAAGACAATATTTCAATTATCTGCACTGGAAACTCTCAGCCACATCTGCTGACCAAAATACCACGATTGGCAACCGCTTAGCAACAAGGACTGGATTGGGAAACTGCCACCAGAGCTATGCGCCAACATTAAACCAGCTCCTGCTTCCACCAAATAACAGTGCTATCACCTGAAATACATATATTTTGTTTTGCCTGGGACACACAAGGCACCAGAAATAACAAGCTCCTTTGGGAGAAGGGAAACCTGGAAAGAAGCTGCCTACTTCAGCAGGCGTTCCCCAGGCTCCAGAGGGAACGTCTCCCCAACACATGCAACACATGTTAATCCTGCACAGCAGGAGGAGGACACACCACTTGGATGTAAGCACAAAACTATACTGCTCACTGTGAAACACAGCTCTTTTTGGAAAAATCTGGATGTAAGAAAGCAACTCCCACTCCACACCATCTACAAAAGCAGCAGACATCTGAGTCCTTGATCAGGCCAGCAAAGGGCGGTTTCAAGCCCAGGAAAAACAAACCCTAGTCCTTCCTTCACATCACCCAACCTGCACCATCCTCAGCCCTCTTCTTCCTAAGGCTCCATGCCATTGCACTCATTGATACAGGGAATTTGGGCAGTGGTGAGCTTGAGGACATCCCACCTTGAATGCTTGAAGTTGCAGGCAAGGAGGAAAGATGGGAAGGACTGGACCCTGGCGAGAATATCTCTGCTTCTCCTCACCATTCTCAGAGCCTTTTTCCTAATGATCTCCCTGACTTACTGCCCGATACGGAGAGAGAGAGATTGGGCAACATGCAGGTGAGCTGGTCAAAGATGTGCAATAAAATGCACTTAGTACACAGTTATCAACTCCGCATAAACACATACTCCACAAAACACACACGTTCAGAGCAGCCAGCAAATCCAAATGTCGCTAAAAAGTGCCTAAGTCGAAACACCCAAGTCCCAACGAGTGAAAACTGGAAGTTCTGCTACAGCTGTCTGACCCTTTTGCAACCAAACCTCCAAACCATAAGAACTGCTGCCAGCTTTGAGTTCAAGCAGCAGTTTCGTTTCCTCCCCATGCCGTGCCTGCACAGCGCTCACAGTGCCCTCTATGCAAAGAGCGATTGCCGAAGCCCAAGCCGCGAACAACTTCCTTTACTCAAACTGCTCCTGAAGCAACACTTTTGCAACGCCTGCAGGAGTGAACCTATTCCAATCTGGGGAGAAATTAGAAACCCCAATTTGCCGTCTTGCTATTTTATATGCATGTTGACCTCATCAGGCCTGTCTGCACTGCTGGAAACTTGTGAAAGCAGCCACTGGCTTTATTTTAGCACTAAGCAAAGAAAAAAAAAAAATCAAAAGACTTTTTAAAAAACTTGTTTTCTTTTTTCAAATACTTTGGTTTTAGGAGCTGAAAAATTTGAGCAACCTTTTTTCTCATGATGAATGGGCATTTCCAAAAGCAAGCACTGCACTTTCATAATAAATCCTGAGACAGCAGTAACATGTCTGGGTCAAAGGAGTCCTCGTGGGCAGGTATGCGATGCACAGAGTTAACGAACTCATGGGTTTCGTTTTGAGTTTTGCCCCATCTTCACTAGGTACAAACAAGTACCCCAAACCGAAAACTAAAATTAATAGAAGGGGGGTGGCAAAGTCATGGGACTCAAAATTGATGCATACGGAAAAAACATTCTACTGATGAACTGTATCTATTTAGAGGACTCCAGGAAAGGCAACAGCCAGCAGAAATTTGAATAAGCACTCATCTGTTCACTGCTCTGTCAGACACAGACACATAGAGAACACAGTGGCTGCTCCATCTTCTTCAAAATCAGACCCAGAAATTAGTGCTGTTCGGGTGGCTGCCAGCACAATATGTTAACAGCAATTATTTTCTCAATATTTCTACTGATTACCTAACACACTGGTACATTTTCTCAGTGTCACTGCATGTTGCAACACATGCTGCCATCCAGTAACTTGACTGCATTCCCTTGGTCACTTTTCACAACCATCAGATGCAAAATGCAACTAGAATGATAATGGGTTGGAGAAACTGCGAGGAAAACGTGTCCCTTCAATATGAGGCTTCATTTACAGCCTGCATTTATGACATCTGGACATGCAATATCGTCACTGCTAAAACCTGAGTGTTGAAAAGAATAGGAAGAACTCTACAAGCAGCAAAAGGAAGATGCCAAAGGGTCTCTAACTGTAAATGGTCTGCAGAGCTCAGACTTGCAAATATTATTCTGCCATAATCTATATGCTATGGTTAAACATTGCAATTTGGATCTAAGTTTCCAGAGCAGCAGAGCTTACAGAAACACAAATAAGCAGCACTCTACCTATTAACAAGCAATTTAATTACACATACCCAGTCCACCAGGAACAGAAAATTTACAGAAAGTCACTGGTGGCAAAACAGAGAACGAATGGAGCTAGTGGCAAGAGTATAATCAGCAACAGTGATTTATAAAAAGGGGTGGCAATGTCATTTCTATCAGGTATGCAAAATGCAAAAGCCTCAAAGTCTTGGCCTGGTATGACAGAGTGAAAGAACCACTCAGCCTCCCAACCACAGCCTGCTTTCTATTTTTCAGTTACACTCCAGAGCATTTTACCATTTCTAGCTCTGTTATCAACAAGAGACATGTTCTCTCATTCTACTGAAGTTGTTAGGTATCCAAAAACCCCAAACCATAAACAGTCAAATATTTCTCCGTTTAGCTCCCACTCCCTGCAATAAGCATACATTTATGAAGGAGCGCATCACCAGGAACACCAGGTGAATCCTATGCAATTCTGCTCTGAAAAAGCAACTGTAAAAACTCACACTGGGCTTGTTACCTCTCGCTGCTTCCTATATTGAAGACATTTGGCCAGTCAAGCCCTCTGCATTACTAACCACCAGTTTTGCAAGCACTTGCAAGAATCAAACTGGAGACAAATACAAAAACTCAAAAGTCAAATACAGCTTAGCAAACACAAAGAGACTTCTCTACTTCATATAAATTTTTGTAGAAGCAGCAGGTTGTCATGTGGTAAATTAATCAGATGTACAAGGAAGCAGTCCCTGCCTGTGGTCTTCCAGTATCAGCTCTAAAAAAAACCCGTAAGATAACAATACCCTGCATTTCCACTGCTTCAGGAACCAGATATCCTCACCTTGGCCAGGTTATATGGGAATTGACCCCCAGCCCCGAGCATCCTCAGGAAGATGCAGGGCTGCAGCCCTGCCCCAACATGCTCCCTCCTCCGGGCACGGAGGCTGAACAGATCTCCAAGGTCTCAAAACGGTCCAGTGTAGTATCATGTTTAAATCACCTTTTGAGGGATTTGTGTGCTGCCTTTCTTTTCTGAACAAGCTTAAACTCTGTAAGATCCCCTGAAGTCCCTGTGGCTTCTCGCTGCTTCTTGTGCCTGGGTCAGGGAGGGCAGAACTGAACCCACAGTTTAAGTAGCTTGCTCTCATTTTAATTTCACAGGCTTAGCATGGCTGGTAATTCACATGTAAAGCCACAGCAGTCATCCAAATCCATGCTGCCTGGGCATTGGCTGGCTGCACTTCTGGAAATTCATGGTCATAACATATACCTATTTTTTGAGTTTCCATTAGGAACCGGTTCTGTCAGGCATGATCGCATTTGCAAGAGCTCAGGAGGCAGGAAAATTTGAAAAAGTGTTTATGATACTGGGCATAAATCACAGCTCAGGTTTTTTTCCTTTCTTCAATTAAAAAAATAAGTTCAGAGCAACCATACCCCACATCTACTCCCCCCATCTCCCTCCAGAAATGATGAATCCCACTCTAGCTGTAAATTGGATCCCAGGCGTACCCATATATATTATACATACATAACAGCTACTTACGGGCATAAGGGCTCTTGCACAGTTACTGTGGAAACCAAGGTATCAAATTTCCTGGCTCTTAAGACTCTACCTTCTCAACCTTAATGTGCATTTACCTTGAATAAATCACTTCTCCACTCTCCAGCCCAGAAACATCCTTTAGTAGAGTGCGTTTGGGTTCATCTTTAGGAGGCTCCATCGAACCCACTGTCAACACCCCAGGAACACAGGACTACCGCCAACCCCGTGCAACCCATGGATAGAAGCAGCACACAGGAGGAGAGAGCATTCTTCTGCAGGCAGAGACCGACTCACTCCTGCGCAGCACAGCTCCAAGGGGCATCGATCGCTCCTGGGGCAACCACTGCAGGTACTGCTGGCAGAGAAACCCGCTGCAGCTCCTCTCGCTGCCTTGACAGCATCGGGGCACTGCTTTTTCTCACAGGTGCTCATGACAACTAAAGGTTGAACTTGGCTCTATAGGAAAGGGGAATCATTTACCAGCTACCGAAACACAGCCTGGTCTGGATGGGGTTGAAGCAGCATGGAGTGGCACAAGACACGATGAAGTGTCTTGAGGAGAATGTCATCACATCCTGCTAAGGCTCCAGAGGGACAATGTGACACTTCAACATAAATTTCTTCCCATTCTGGCCACGACCACACAAGAATCCGAAGATACTTCAATGCAAAGTGCAAATTCAGCCCAGATGTAACCTCAGGGACTTCAGCAGAGCTCACCATAAGGGCTAAGCCTGACCCACCTCGTCTATGTGTAAGCACAGCTCAGAAATTCTCCCTGGGTAACTGCGAGAGGATCTGCTGCATATGCACAGCTTGCCACAGGGATGCCAATACTGTCCTGTAAGAGGCATCTCAGCATCTAGCATGGCATAAAAAACATTCACAACAACCGAGTGAGACACTGAGGGGTGCTGGTGACAGCAGTGGCTTTCAGGGTCTCTCTCGGGCTGCTGTGCACTGTGCAACTTCCAGTTTGCTTCCCAAATCATTTGCTAAAATTCACAACAAGCAGCAAGAGAACTGCTCTCACCTCATTCATGTTTCAGGATCTTTATTTTTATGATTATCTTTGGCATTTTTAAGGCAACCCACCACAGTACCTAGGTGCTTAGCCAAACTACAAGGAAGACAGGATTCTGTTGATCCTTCAGTTAAAATGTACTTTTGTACTTATAAATCTGGAAAAATACCATTGTCAATCATACAGACTTCCTATTAAACACTGGCTATGCACACAAACTAATACATTCACATAAGCTGAAACATGAAAGGCATCATCAATATACAACAAAGTGACTTGTTACAATCCTGTCTGTCACCCTCCCCAGCACACATAGGCAGGGCCTCTTCCTTTAACAAGCCAAGCAAAAACAAGACCTGGCTCAAATGGGATGTCAAAACGTCAAACTGTACTCACTTAACCTTTGCACTTCAGAAACAGCAAAGATCCTGTGAAAAAGAAATTATTACAATTCTTTCCTTGTTATCTCTCAGGAACATAGGAAGGAAAGTTTGTACATTGCTACCCTCAAAAATTTTCCTAAAATAACAATGCAGCCCAGCTGTTTTCTTTCCTTGCCATCTTCTAGTTTCTTGAAAAAGCCCTCTCTGCCTTGTCTTCCAGGCTGGCAGGTTGTGCTGTTTGTAAAGAATCCCTTTTCTCCTCTTACCTCGTACTGCCCACATCCCGCTCTGTTCCACCTCTCAGCGCTCGTCCCTTGGCTAAGCTTAGCAGGACTTTCTCTGCAGACCATAATCACTGCTCTGAGATTAGTCGGAGTTAGGTGTTGCAGACAGATGCACAGCCCTTCCTCTCCCACACCCAAACTCCCTGCCAAGCTCTGGCTTAGGAGTATCATACCAGATCTTGAAATCAAACTCCGGGGTCTTGCATGATAAATCAGAGCAATTGCTGGGGCTTGGCTGTACCTCCTTTACTTATGGCAAGTCTGGGGTTGTTAACTTGCCTGACGATTTGACAGCGCTTCACCTATAGAACAAATGTTACCGTATTAGCAATCATTGACAAAAATTGTGCTTGTTTTGATGGGAAACAGGACTAGGTCCTTGAAAAGTACCTATTGTCTCAGGAAAAACTTCCCTGCAACTTTGCTGGCACCCTTATGAATCCTGAGATTTTCCCAGCTAGAGCACCCGCCCAAAGAGAGCTGGCCTGGGGCTGCTCCAAGCCTTGAAGAGCCAAATATGAAGAAAATAACAAGTTCAAACTCTCTGCCCTTTATTGCTTCCTTATGATACTTAATGAGCCCTCCCTACGCTAATATATCATTTCTGCTCCGCTCCCCACGCCACACAGTCTCTAGAAATATTCATGTCTGCCTTCCCTCTGTTTTGCTGGAGGATTCTCTGAAGGACTGGAAGTTGAATAGTGGTATCACAATAGGCTGAAGCCGGAGGTTCAGCTTTCCAGCCCTCAGACAGACTCAATGCCCCTCTCTAACTCAGTTGGAAAGCTGCAGCTCAAATTTCAGCCTATGTTAAGTCACTGTTCAGCTCTGCTCCTTCAGCAAAAGAGAGGGAAGCCAGGAGAGCCTTTCTGTAAAGCAAAAAACTGGGGAGGAGGGGGAGAAGAGTGGGGGAAGGAAGCAAAAACACATGGAGATCGTTTTTTGTGCATCAGAAGGAGCAATGAAAGGCACAGGCAACTTTTCAAACGTGCCAAAATAGCTTAGTGTGATTTGTAACAAAGAGGAGGGTTGAATAAACAGCTCCAACAACAAACATCTAACTTTTGGGGGAGGAGGAGACAATTAAGGCAACAATGACATGGATGGAGACCCTGCTACCACCTTTCCGACTTCTGCAGAGGATCGAGGCAATGGTATCATTTTGTATCACAGAACCATCGATGTGAACTTCTGACACCAGCATCTCATTAAGGGAAGACAAAGACTTAACATGGGCTTCAACGTCAGCACACCACTGCCCCATATCACAACCTACAAATATAACATCCCAGCCAGTCCCACAACACTGATCTCAGCTACAGAAAGTGCCTGACCCCACATACCATGCTGGCATTCATCCATCTTCCTAAACATGCTCAGAATCGGCTGCAACCCTCTTTGCACAAGAGTAAGGACAACAGATACACGCCCAGAATGGCAAGGAGTTGAGGGATGCCTTCCTCATTTTTTTAGACAGACTGAGAGTATCCCCTCTTAACTCTGCCTCAAAACTCCATTCCTAATTAATACATCACCAGGTCCCACCGGCCAGGGACTTGCCGCCCAAGAGGGGAGCCTGGGCCAGCCTAGATGATGAATGAGACCTCAAGCAGCTGAGTTGTTTCAAAGGTTAAATTGGCAACTGCAAGGACAAGCAGGTTTGGAAAGGCATGTAGAAAAAACAAAATATCCAGTACAGTTACAATTTTTTTTCTATTTAGCAGGCAGACCTGCACTAGGTTACTGCTGCAGCGCCTGTCTTCCAGTTAAGCACTCTGCAAAGCCTAGAGCTACAGGAGCAGCTCCTCCATCCACTTCTTGGGTGAAAACCTCACAACTGGAGACCACTGGAGGGAAACCCATTCTGCCAGCTTAACCCCAGCAAACCTTCATGAGTGAATTAAATTGATCTACCACACTTGGGACATTTACACAACACCAGCCCTCTAGGACAGTTGAGGTCCCCTTACTGCAGAGTTCTTGCACACCAGGGGCAGCAGTTTCATTTGCTTGCATGACTATTATATACGCTGAGGAGAAAGGGTCTGACATTTGCAAAGATCTGTATTTTGACTGTTCCTTGACACAGCAGAATAGGACCCACACGTCCGCTGCAGCGATACTCACATTTGTTGCAACAGACCTCCCAAACAGACACACCATGCAACGTAACTTCTCTGTCTGCTGGCACCATTCCACACCGTTAAGCTCCCACTGTCCCTTCAGCCACAAATGCCCCAGCAGAGGCAGCAAGCTCCGCTCTATTATTGGAAGACTCAGTGGAGCACATCCCCCACAAGCCAACTACCTCCCCCTTTCAACTGAGCAAAGCGAGTATTAAAACCCAGCAACTGTCTCCCGTTCAAACCAGATGGCATAAATAGCTGGAGAGCTATCAAACAAAGTATACATTCAATACTTCGGCATAACATGAAAGCCCCGTTAAGCAAGTGTGTGCATACATACACACCCACGCTCAGGGACCAAAGCAATGGCAGAAAGTGCTCGATTAACTCCTCTAGTGGCTTAAGTGTCTGTCGACACTCAGGACATTCACACAGCATGAGCACTGGCCAAACTTCCGTGGCTTGTGCAGTCCTTGAGCTCTCCCGAAGCTATAAATTGCAGCAGGCTGCTATTATAAACAAGGAAAGCTGAAGACTGGCAAGTTGATTAAGACCATCACTTTGTGTCACGTCTAACTCATTTCCAGCTGCCTTGAGTAAAAGAAAAAGCCAGCAGAAACCCTACGCTCTAACGACACTAAAAGAAAAGAGCGACTCCCTGCCCTGTCCAGCTCTGGGCATACGCGTGGAGCTTCGTAATTCAGTTCCAGCTCACTTACCTCGTCCATTTTTTCTGACGTTGGAGTCTGGTCACCGGGCACCATTTCTTTAGACTCCGAGGTCTCAATTTTGGAGGTCCTGCTCAGCTGATCAATGGGAGTCATGCTGGCCTCCGATGTCCCCCGGGAATTCTGACTCAGAGAAGCCGTCCCAGGGATGGGCTCCTCGTCATCAGAGTCAGGTAATGGCGTTGGGCTAATGTCCTCCAAGCCTGTGCTGGAAGGGCGCGACGAAGGCGTCTGACCTCTGTAACCGGGCTGAGAGTTTGAACTGTACATTGGGATGGGAGAGAGCTGGGAAGAAGAAGAGGAAATAGGGCTACCTTCCATTCGGATCTCATTATCCGAGTCATGCTCGTTAAGAAAGGGTAACTTTGTTCTCTGCTCTTTTAAGAGCATCTCAATCCTTGAGTCTAAACTGTTATGCTGCATTTCAGACTCCATGGTGGGGGTGCCAGGGGTCTCACTTCTCTCTGGAGTCTGAGAGAAGGATGCTGTGCTTGGTTCAGGAACAGAGTTTGAATCAGGCAAGGGCGGAGGGTCCTCCTGTTTCTCCTTCACCGGGACAAAATCGATGTTAGTGGCAGCGCTGCTTTCCACAACCATCTCAGTGGGAGGTGGTGCAGGTCTTCGGTACTCTGCTTCCCTGGAAGTTTGGGGAAACTGCTGCTCATCGGATTGGGGAAATACAGCTGGTGCTTGGTAGGGAGAGAAGGCAGACTTGTAGCTCGAAGAACTAGAGTGGCTCAGGGGAGGAGTGTGAGAGAACTGAACTGGCTCCTGCTGATGGGATTTGTACGTACTAAACTGATGCTCTGTCCCTCGGTAAACACCTGCCGAGTTATGAACATAGTGATGTCCTGGTCGACGGTTGTAGGCATCTGTAAATTTTGTTTCGTGTCTCCTGGGTTTGTACCCACTGTCCTGCCCAAAATGGTACACAGGCGTTGTCTGACGACTAGAATAGGTGGAATCCTGGGAAAACGGCGTCCCTAACCGTGGGGTGTGAGGTGTTCCTTGGGACTGTGGGGTAAATTGGCTGTATGAATTTGGGGTGTCTTGCCGACAGCTGGAATAGGCTGTGTCATGGGAAAATGGCGTGCTACTGTTTGGGGTAACAGATGATCCCGCAGAAGAAAGGTTACTGTCTTTCAGGCGCTTCAGGGAATCCGTCAACTATAAAAACAGAAGAGAGAAAAGCACCTAAACACACACTTTTTAAAAGATATTTGTCTAATCCATTTGGTTTTCAGAGGAGTTGAGTACCCAGGAGTTTGCACTGATCTCCATAGCAAAAAAAAAATAGGTTACAGCATCCCTGAAAACACAAACCATTATCCATTATTAACAGTTCCCTTTGATTTAAAAGAAGGCGGCAAGCAAAGAGGAACTTGTCTATAAGAGGAGGAAGAAGAAAGCAGATACAACAGTATTCCTTATAAGCTATACCCAAGAGCATCAGGTGAACAGGAGACTTGCACAATGCTTTCAGCTAAAAGAGTTTCAATTTCTATCAACTATGTAAGGCTTGTCTAAATTGCAAATAGGAAAGATAATTCAGAAAATTCTGAGATATCAAGTTATCAATTTATCTTTTTTGTGAACAAATCAAAACATACAAATCAGCAAACTGCCAGCCCGCAACCAAACCTAGGCAGCAGGGCTTTGTGTTGGTCCAACTGAGGGAGCTGACCCAACACCCTCTCTACCAAATGTTCATCTGTAACAACAAGGGAGAAAGCTACAGGTATAAAAGGCACAAGAAGTTCTCAACTGCCAGAAACACCGTTTTAAACCCCTTCCCAAAGACAAATGTTCAGGTAGAGCACTACTGATAATGTCATCTGAAACTGAAACCCTGCAAGCCTACGGAACAGCCAAGTAATTGCTCTGCAACTCACTTCACAGGCAGATTCAGGGGGTTTCTAGGAGCAGCCCTGCTCCAACTCAGACTCTGCTGAGTCATAACAGTGCCACGCTAATCATCAGTGCTGGAACCAATTTTCCATAATGCAAAGCAAGAGCTCACTGAGAATCTTCCTGGTAGCAAGGGGGGCAGGACTGAGCTCCAACTCCCCAGAAGCACACCAGGATAGTGAACTGGTGAGACTACAGGCTGGCTAGAGTAGGTAGAGAGACCCTTACAATGACCTTCTTGAAACATGCCAGCACCATCAAACTCAAGCTGAGCTCTCACCTTCCCACTATGCTCATACCCATCTCATCCACTCAATAGTGTGACCTTGCTCTTGGTGTGACCCCCTAGAGACCATGACCACATTGGACACCAGGAAAGTTTCTTCCTCAACTGTTCTAAAACCCACAGAAAGAGTCAGGAACCAGCCTCGTGCTTCCTGCTAAAATCCACATCTCTGCACCTTTGGTGTAGATGTGATATGGATTGTTTTTCAGTGGGGTTTGGATATGACCTGGAGGCAGGAATTGTGGCTCGCAGAACTGTCAGGTCCTTGCCTCTCCACATGAGGGGGAAAGCAAGTGTCAGGAGTATTTTACCAAACTACAACAGCAAACAAGTTTGTTGGCAGACTCTAGTGACAAGAACATGATGCAAACAGTTAAAAGTTACCCACAAAGCAATAATTTTGGTGGTAATTGAGAAAAAATCAATTCAGGATCATAATATAATACATGAACGCAATATCTAGAGAAACAACCTTAAAGACAATTACAGCAGGGACTACTTTGGGGGATACCACCAATTAAGTGTTCTGCTGTTAACCCTGAAGAAGGAGTAAGAACAAATCTGTCCATTTTTATTTCAGATGTGTAACCAGCAGAAATGAAAAGCCAGGCCCTACTCATAATAGAGCTCCCAGCAAAATCATTACTTGCCTCCCTCCTGCCTTTAAAAAACACCTTGCTGGGAGGTAGGGAAGAATCAGCCTCTATGATTTTGTTAAAAGGGTACTGGGGTTTTGCCTTGTTGCTGTTGCGGTGGTTGATGGGAGGAGAATTTTATTTTTTCAGACCAATGGGATTTTCACATTCAATGTGCAGCTCTTATCTGTCCTGAAAACATCTAACCACAGAATTAATGAAATTATGGCATTTTACAAAGTCATAAGAATGCAGAGAAGTAGAGAGAAGGAAAAAAAAAAAAAAAAATCTCTGACAAATCTCTTCCAAATTTGATGCCTTGAAGTGGGTTCCTAAGCCACAATCAGGAGCCAAAGTACATTTAGACAAGGCAAGGGGGCTGACAACTTCACACAAACAGGCTTCACTTCGCCTTCATCCTCTCATCCCAGTTGGGTTCACAGTGGAGCAGGGAACCGTACAAAGCCATTTAGAGAATCGTACCCTAAATATCAAGGGACCCCTGGAAGCTCTCAGGAATTCTGTCCACTTTTATTAACAACTGATTCCAGTGACTAATTAAGATCCTGGAAAATTGATGCCACTATTCAAGATCAGACACCTTCCATCTTTTAGCCTTTAAGCAAGGCTGAAGAACGAACGCGCTAAGGATTACATACTGCAGACGCTAGGCCAAATGTACCATTGTAAATCATTCCCCCTGACTTCAAGGGAATAATCTCATCTCAGGGACAAATCTGATCCAGTCCTAACTGCAAGAATTTCTAATGTTAATAGGGCACATACTGTAGGTTCTGTAGGTACTTTTCATTCAGAAAGACAAAAAGCACTTACCATGCTATGCAGACACCAGCGTACAGATTAGCCACATGCACTGCATTCACAGAGAGTTACATTTGCTATGGCAATTATGAGCAAGTTATATTTAAATGTGTATTAGTAACATCCACTGAAACTATGGCAAGACAAAAAAAAAAGAGGCTAAATTAAAAGCGTCAAAACGCTAATGTTAATGATGCATTTGTTTGGAATTTTCTAGAAAGTTACTCTAAAAAAAAAAAAAAAAAGCCAAGCAAACATACCTGGAGAGTTTCATTTACAGTTGGCGATACATCCTGTTCAGTGCCTACAGGAAGGGTCTGAGGAGTGTAAAGACCATTAACGAGCAGTTCATAGAATCGCATGCGGGTTTCACCTGCACAGACCACAATGGAAGAGTTCATTAAACAGCAGTAACACTGCTGATGTAAAAATACGTATTCTCCACACCCGCACAACCCTGCTCCCACTCCCAGCCCACTGCATCCACGCAACAGAGGAGCGGCTATCACCTCTGAGGCTCGGAAGGATCATTTTTAAATAATCTGCTGGGCAAGTGAAGTCAGACACTCTCTTCTCCAGCCAAGACAAGGAGGTTTCTAAATCCTTTTTCCTCTTCTCAGCCTGCTTGGCAGCTCTGCTCTTCACCATGCTTTCTGGAGAGCAGCAGTTTACCTCCTCTCCAAAGTGCCAGGCAAATAGCTTGCAGATTTGAGAAGTGAAACTTTCACCCAAGGGACAAGCCTCTGCCAACACCCAGAGCCACTTCAGAAAACTCTCCCAATACACCTTGCTAGTAGAAACTGGCTGTTATTAATGCAAACATGATGCATGGGAATTCTGAGGACAAAACCCTTAACGCTGCTTTTCCAAAAAGACACTAATCCTTTCCCCTTCCCCCTCCTAGTTTAAAGTGTGCTCAGCAGCATCCTTCGAAGAATAAAAGCCAGAGAAGCAAATTGTCCCATATATTGTTACTGAGCCTTAGCCTTTACATTCCTGAATTCTACAAAGACCCGGTTTCTTAATATTGGATTTTTCATTACTACAAAAACCCAATCCTACTTATTTTGCAGTCTGTAAGAAATCTGTCATCAGCTTCAAGGGCAATAGAATCAGACCCTGCAACTGTCTGAATTTTGCATGGAAAGATAAAGAATACATAGAAAAATGGACAGACCCAGCACCTGAGCCCAGAAAATGAATTCAGGCAAGATCTTCCCCTAAACAGGACTACTTTCATGAGGAGTTCCTGCAGGATCAAGCAGGATCAAACTCTCTGTGAACCACTCTGTGCAATTTGAAAGCAAAGCACCCCTTAGCATGATTCTGCGTACTGGAAAACACTCATTTATCTTGAATAAATGCTGCAGATGAGGTTATTTGGTTATCAAATCTCACTTCACAAAGCCTTGAGCCACATCCTCAACTATGTAAACTGTTTTAGTTCAACGAAAGTCATGACAAAATAGATCTCTTCACTACAAGAGCTTGAAGAGATGCTTGAAATATTATGTTTGAAATATTAACACACACACACCCCCCGTAAGACTACAGTGCTGTGGATATGGAAGTGTTAGGCTTACTTCATAACATGTTTTTAAATAAATACAAACTAATTGTTAAAGAGTTACATAATTCTTCCTGGATACCCAATATAATGCAGCAAAAGTTACAATTTCATTTTCAAAGGTTTACAAATGTGAAATGATTCATATCTATTTCTCTAAGAACAGGTAGTTATTAAGTATGTCCATTCTGTAGATAGAAAAACTGAGGCAGAGAATTTGCTTCAAACAAGCCTGTCTCAGATGAGGAGACTGGATATATTAGTTCCAGACTCCCAGGCCTGTGCTCTGGCCAGATAGATAAAATGACACTTTTGCTCCTAATACTTATTTTGCTAGACTATGAAAATCAAGTTTTTAACCAACCTTTCATTCTCTTGAAAAGTTGAATACTAGAAAGAAATGTTGAAAACTATACATACGTATTTTAAGAATGTCCTAACCTGCTAATGCTATTTTAGGAATAACGTTTTTACTTGATTCTGACAGACTACAGCACGCTAACAGTCTCACTCTTTAAGAATGAGAGAGATGCAACCGTGGAAAATGAAAACCATTAGAAGCATACAGCTGGCAAACAAAACAAAAACGCAATTTGAAACCAAGACTTCAGTGTTTTCTCCCAAGAAACAGAAGCATAAAACCCCCTCATTTCCCTGATGCGCAGCTAACTTTCTTGAACAGCTGCCTGTTCAAGACTTGCAGAGTAGCTTATAAACGGAGGAGAACAACTAGGAATGTAGTACAATCAGCTTGTTTAAAATGCCTCTCATTAAGACATCCACCACTTACAAGCCTGCTTTAGCTTACATTATTGAATCTACAAATGGTTAATTTGTTCTTAAATGTAATTTTTACCTTCAAATCTCAAAGTAAGCAGGGGAAGGAGCCTGTCTGTAAAAATTAGTGATACTAGAATCTGAAAATATACATATGCAAGGTCAAGCTTGGCTTACAATAGAAAATACTATACTACTACTGTGATACTTCTTCTAACGGTGACCAATAATGTCAATAAACATCCTACTATACCCTCTTACCACATGTGGCACACCAACTGCTGTATAGGTGGTGCACTAAATTGTTGAAACCTTTTAATACAGAACAAAAATACCAGCATTTTTAAGAAAATGGTGTTAACAGCATCCTCTTCCCAAGAAAGAGTGCAGCAAGTCAGTTTTAAACTAGAAATGCCATGTTTGCAACAAAGAATTACAAGCAGCAACTGACCTACACCTGCTCAGCTTTAGACATTTTCTAAAATTCGGGCACATTTTAGCAAAGCCCTTCACTAACACGCTTGGAGGAAAGAGGAAAGACAAAGCAGTGAAATGCAATGCTGTCGTACTTCCAGAAATTTTATTGGGCTTCCTAGGGCTTGGGTCTGGGGCTGAGAGTTGGCTACCTCCAGGAGTTGGAGCTCCTGTCACTTTAAGAGACTGTCTCACACTTACACACTCGCGCACACACACTGACAAGTGCTGCGTGTGCACTCTTTTGCTGCCAGCCTCGACTTTGCTGCTAAATATCAATGAAATGCCAGGCACGCAGAGGACAGCACTCAGCCCCTGCTGCCACCGCCAGAATCCAGAGATTTGGGTCCCAGGAAACCCCCAAGCTTTGCCCAAAAATCCCAAGTTTGCAAAAGCCAGGTGCCACAGGGTCCGGCAGCCCCGGGAAGTGGCCAAGCGGGGCCAGCCTGGGACACGGAGATGGGGGGCACGGGAGGCCTCCGAGGGCAGGGCACGGGGCAGGGTAAAGGCAGGGGACGGGCAGAATGGCAGCATTTTGCAAATTACAGGGCTGTCTCCTAGCAACAGACAACACATTTGGCTCCACGTGACTTGCAAAGGCCCCAGAAACCAGACCCGCTCGCAGGGGGACAGGAGCACTCCCTTCGTGTTTTTAATCACCGTGTCCTTGCGGTCTGCAACAGCCTCTCGTCTTGGGAGAGGGACAGGCAGGGGCACTGCAAACCACAAACGCGTGAGGCCGAAATGTGCCCCCTCACCTTTTGTATCCAGCTCCACGTGGATGATGTTGCCCATGACAGAGGTGTTGTGAAGGTGCTGGACAGCCTCCCGGGCACCCTTGACAGTGGCAAAGATCACTTTGGCGATGCCCAGGTGCTTCTTGTTCTTGGGGTTGTAGAGTATCTCCACCTCTTCCACTTCGCCGTATTTCTTGCACATGTCAGTCAAAAAGTTTTCGCGGATGTTATCGTTCAGCTTGGCAAAGGTGACCTGCTTGGGAGGCACTGGCCCCACGTAAAATTCATCAATCTGGAAACGGGCACAAGGTGGGGGGGCAATAAAAAGAATCGTCATCGTTAACGAGCGTGGGGGAGGGCATAATGATGGCACGGGAAGGAGAGGGTTAAAGCATCCTGCAAACTTTGGGGGAAGAAAACTGCCTCCAAGGCTCTGGGATGAACCCCGGAGCTGAACAGAGCCTCTGCCGCTGCAGCCATTCATTGAAACCGGCTCCTTTCTGGGCTACAAACATGTATTTTGAGCAGTACTGTCAGCAGAAAGCCTCCCTCCACTGCCGCCCACCCGAGAAGCCCCCAAGACACAGCTCCAAAACCTTCAAGTGATCTCGTTAGAGAGATGCATTGATTCTCCTTATCTTTATAGAAGAGGATTATTGTTAAACAATTTGCCAAATAATAATGTTAATAGGAATATGACTGTCATTTAAGCGGTCCATTAAACTATTTGGAACTGAAGCTTCACTCCCGATAAACAAGAATACAGAGCTAAACCCAAAAGTCCGGGCAGTACCTTGAATTTGGGGACAGACAGCTCCAACTCCTTAGTTTTGGTCCATATTCGCCCTATTCTGGGATCCCTGACACAATCCACAGGAGCGATTCCCGAGTTCTGGAAGGAGGAGGAGGAGGAAGAGGAGGAGGAGGAGGAGGAGAAAAAGCACAAAACCAGCAATAACAGGGTTTGAAATTTAAGACATAAATAAAAGAAAAAATAAACCCCAAGGAAGCACGGGCTGTCTCAAGGGAAGGGGAAAGCACGCACACACACACACACACACACACGTGTCAAATTGCAATGCTGCTGGGAAATGCACACAGATTGGAAACACAGAAATAAAGCCGCAGGTTTGGGCTCCTTCTCAGGCTCCTGACAGTTGAATACACAGTGTCAGATGGCAGTAACTTTGGTGGCTGTATGTGTCCCCCCCAGACCCCCCACCCACACACATGTGCTACAGCGGGGATTACCACAACCCGGAGGGACCCCCAGCCCCCAAAACGCCGGTAAGATGGGGGGGGTG
>VYZV01036185.1:1311-35842 GCA_013401275.1 Pandion haliaetus | reverse complement strand
AGTTTGTGAGGAACTGCAGCCCGCGGAAAGGAACCACGTTGGAGCAGGGAACGAGAGAGGAATCTTCCCCCTGAGGAAAGAAGCGGCAACGACGATGCGTGGCGAGCTGACTCAACCCCCATCCCCGATTCCCCTGCGCCGCCGGGGGGAGGAGGTAGACAGCATCGGTAGTGAACTGAGCCGGGAAGGCGGGAGGGGTGGGGGGAGGTTGTTCTGATGTTTGGTTTCCCTTCCTAATACCTTTGTGTTTTGTTTCTGTTTTGATTTGTAGTAAATTAAATTGATTTTGTTTCTTCTCCAAGTTGAGCCTGTCTTTTGCCCGTGACCATAAGTGGGGAGTGATCCCTCCCAGTCCTTGTCTCGACCCACAAGCCTGCCTTTTGTTTGTTGTTTTTTTCTCCTCATCCCAACGTAGCCAGGCGAGGGGGTGGGGGGTGAGTGAGCGGCTTCGTGGTGCTTTGTTACCGACTGAGCTGACCTGAAACCACAACAGAAAGTTATTTTGTTATTATTGGACTTGGGTTTTTGAGAGAAAAATATGTATTAAGGCATCTTTCTTGTCAGGCTCTGTCCTGGGAGCTCTGACTGGCTGATGGGACACGCACAAGGAGAATGTCTCATGCATTCCTCCCTCCCTGCTGCAAGGACTAGATACCCATCACTCAACTCTTTACTTCGCACTTCAAAGTCTCCTTCAGATCAGAAAATGATACTGTAAAGTGGGAAACAAATAAGGGCATGTGCTCCTTTCAGACAGCTTTGATGCAACAGAAGGGACTTTGTCTTCCCCATTAATAGTACCCTGTGCCTTGTGTTATAACTCAGCTGTGGCCAACTACATTGCGACTTTCTGTCTCCAGCCACTGAAAACTTCTTTGAGAGCTTGAGATCTAAAGCTAGGACATACTGCTAAAACAACATAAGCGTGTATGTGGTCACTCAGAGTGAACACTTCATAATAAAATGGTGTAAAAAAGAATCAAGTGTGTTACGCAGAAGAAGGACTACTTGCAAGATAGTTAAAATAAGCACTTAGCAATGAGTTGTGAATAACAAGGTTACTAATTTTCAAAGTCACCTGCCCATCAAGTTTTGATAAAAGAGATCAAATTTGCTATAGGGAGTTGAAGTTAAGAGGAAAAGGCAGCAGAAAACTGTTTGGAACTCAGTACGGTGGTTTTTTCTTTTTTTTTTTTTTTCCTAAAAGATTTTTTAGTTTTATATAAAAGCAGATTCCAAAATGCATACCCTTCAGGTACCCTAGTTATAATGCATGGCTTTCCCTTTCCAGGGTTTTCTTATTCTCCATTGGAGAAGGGGAGAGAAGTCATTTCAAATGCTCTCTAAAACTCCAGAAGAAAGTGTTAACCATTCAAATTTAGGTTCTGGTCCTACACGTTCATCCAAAAAGCCTAGCTTTTTCTACTAATCTTTCTCAATCATAGATACTTCTGGCAGCAGCAAATGGAATTTCTGCTTCCAAATAAGTTGCTGGCCATCATTTGAGAAAAGGATGACTATACAGGTCTAAGGAAATGTTTGCAGGTTTTGCATGCTACCTAACTTAAGTAATTCCAACAAAAAAATTACTGCTGGGAAGTGGTAATTCTATTACAGCTTATAAAACCAAATCTGATTAAGTTTTGCTGTCATAGATGAATCTCTGCTGTCAAACTTTCCCATGACCAAGAAAAAGATACCTGCTGTAAAAATGGGAGTAATAAGAATGTTTCAAATAAAAGACCTTAAAACAACCTATTATGCACCAGAGTACTGGAGAAGTCTCCACATACTCACATTCCATAACCCTATCTACTGATATAAATAAACAGTGGTGGGGTTTACCTCAAATACTCTTGTGATGACACAATTGTAGCAAGAATTTAGTAAATCTCTGCATAATGCTCATCTCGAGCCCATTAATGAGCTTCATTATTAACGTGGCACCTTTAGCAACTTACAAATGTGCTCCATTCTGCTCATGCCATGGAGAAAAGTGACACTTTGACACTTTTGAGTTACCACAAACTGGGGAAGGGAAGGATGACAGTGCATCAACAATCCAGTTGATTGATACAAGAATTGGAATAGTAGTTCTGGAACCCTAGAACTTAGCTTTTTTTTTTTTTTTTAAATATTCAAAGTCATAAATATAATGGCGGGGTAACTATGTGCACAAAGCATCTGTAGCTTAATGGTTTTGTATTACTAAAGTAAGAAAATAGACCAGTAGGGGAACCATTACCTCTATTTTTTCTAAGCAACAAATTTAGAGGTTTTGTAATGATCAGGAGAATCAGGCTGGAATCTTGAACAAAACCTTTCTAAGATAATAGAATTGAGAATTACAATTGCATTATTGTAGGGTAGTTTTCCCTTGAGTTATGATTTATGAACTTATCCTATGTTAGCAGATCTATAGCAATTTTAATTGGGGTAAAAAAAATCTTAAACAAGAAAAAATATTTTCTTCTCTTAGGCCAAAGTATTTTGTAACACTCGATGTGAATAAACAGTTAACTGACATCTAAGATATGAGTGATATTTAATTTTAATTTCCACATCCAAATAGCCTTAAACATTTAGAAACATGTATTAATTAACATATTTTTGAAACCTGAAGGCACTCAAGATGTTGCTATTTGTCTTGAGGGTACCTGAAGACAAAACAGTGTTCTAGGTTTAAGAGTGAAAAATTCCTGTGTTCAGGACAGCATATCTTACATATAAAATATTCTAATCAGTTTTAGTTCCTTTATTGTAATAGCATTATGTATGTAATTTGGAGGGCAAATCCATGAATTATCAAAAAATTGATATTTATCACATTGATAAATAAGTTTATGTACAATATTTACTTAAATTCCTACTTCACTACACTGTAACTCAGGGGCTTAAGCTCAACAAAGCTGTTTTGGTTTGTCTGGGAACAAAGCAGAAGGCTTTAAGCTTGTTTGCAGTAAGAGGAAATGGGAAATTGGGGAACTGAGTTCCATATGATATATTAAGGGTTGATCCATATTCTCAAAAGGGAAACATTCCAATGGGCTTCAAAACAGGGCATAAACTACTGAACTTTCTAAAAACCTTATTTCCTGGAAAGTTATTTGCAACTCAATTGCTAATAAGTTTGCAGATGAGTTCTACTATGCTCCACTGGAGACAAGAACATTGAAGAAAGAAGGAATTTTGGTATAAGTTTAGAACAATTAATTATTTTTCCAGTAATTAATTTCTTTGTGATGCATTATGGAAATGCTTCTTTTATTTGGAGGCTAAATTGTTAGTCTGAAAATACACGCCATTTAAAAAAAAAAAATTAAAGAAAATCTTCCACTACCTATCTGGATTTCTTCTTCTCTCCCTCCTCCTCTCTCCCTCCCTCCCCTTAAGAATTTGGGATTAAACTCTCTATATAACTCTAAACAATAAGGATTTACCTTACCACCTTCCGCATTAACTCTGAAAGAAAAGTGAGAATCAGATCACATACCAGATCCTACATAATTTAGGCAGAATTAGTCTCTTATTTGGATTTTGGTTTGCCAGTCACCCTTTCTAAAATGCAAAATACAAAACCTGAAAAACTTTTCTTAAAACCTTTTCCCAGCTTCCTGCTTTCTCTTGAATAAGTCATATTGAAGGGTTCGTTACTTGATAAATATTTCATAATAGTTTGTAAGTTTGCTTATAACCACAAAAAAGCTGTAGACAGATTTTCAAAAAAGTTAACTTTGACTCATTGTTAGAAAAATTTAAGAGTACTGAACTTGTGTACACCACCCTCTTGAAGCAGTTTGCTTTGACATCTTCACATTATGACTCAGTTTCTGAAGATACTGAGTTAAGCTAGAACACTTTTCTGAAAGTGAATGAACATTCTCTAAAAAAACCAGACCATTTTAGCTTTCAGATTGGACATTTCAAAGCAGAAGACAATTTTGATAATTCTGGTGATTATATTACTGAGTTCTAAAATAAAAGCAGTGCTAGCATCCAATGCTTGCTTTCTTACCCTAGTAAGTTCTCTCATGGGTGGGATAGTCATTGTTTTAGGAATGAGGAAAAGAGAGATTTATTAGGAGAATTTGCTTATGTTGCAAAGGCTCCTGAATTCTAAGTGTTCTCACATAATGGAGGTGTTCTTTAAATAAGGAAAAGTTAATCTGAATTTTCAAGTCTCCTTTTCTCCCATTAACACAGTTTTAGATGTTAAAATCTCTCATTTCCCTCAAGAATAAAATTTCAGTACCTAAACTGTATTTTCTGACAATGCTGACAGATTCATTGCTTGCAAGAAGCAAGAAAAGACCCTAAGCCCAAGATACGGAAGCCAAGAAAAAACAGTTAGCTCAAATACATACAAGTATGTTCACCTGTATTGAACATAAATGTACCAGTGTGCTGAAAGAAGTAACTGTCTTTATAGGGACTGAAATACGTATGTTGCATAGGTGTAACTGTAGACAACAATTATCAAAGATATACCAGAGAGGTCACACATTTTTCTTCTAGTCCACCTGCATTTTAATCATAATTTTATGCACTATCAGATCCATTCCAAAATATCTGATTTTCTTCCTCAATCATCATTGGCATTATTCAAGAAATGTAAGCATTTTATGCCCTAATCATCACCCTAATAACTGGAAAGACTAGGGGAAAACAAACAAAACAAATGCCACCACCCCCAATTCTTTTGGTAGAGTTGTAGCAAAAAATATAAGGACTCCACAGATTCCAAATTAAATCATTATCATATCATATCTCTAGCGTAGATCAGCTAATGATTTTATTGAACCACATTTAAGCTCTGTCTTTAATGTTTCATTAAATTGGATGATTTATTTGTGCTATGATCCTGGAAAAATTTCAAAGACCCATTTCTTCTTGGAAAAATTAGAGATGGTAATAAAATTTAGGAGAAGTAGGAAGATCAGAAAAGCTTACTAAAAACATTTTTGTTAGATTATTTAAATGTTGCTAGCAAGGTAATCACAGAAATGAGACTTCACTTGCTGAATGACATTACAGGATTTTAGGAATTATGCAAAGACAGTTTCAGGTTTAGATGGGACAAGTTTTGCAGAGAGGGAGAAGATTGCCAACACCTTTAGTATACACTGAGTAGCTCCTAGAAATGGGGAATATACAACAGATATTTATTAGGATTCTGTTTTGAGACTTCTGCATAAAGACAGGTATCTGCTAAAAATAAAATTACTTTCCTCAGTGTATACAACTCAGCTATGTACATAGATGCTGCTGTTGACTGACTCAGTCAGAAGTTCAAGCTATCAACAATTTGAAGTAGGACTTTCAACATAACATGCACAAATTGCACTCTGCAAAACCAAATATCAATCTATAAAAAGGACCTCAGAGAACAGGAGTACTACGCAGGTATTTTCCTTTCATACCTTGCTGATTTGCATAGGGGTCAGATCTCAACAGGGTTATCATAAATTTTGTAAATAATACATAAATTATGTAACAAAGGTAATAACTGGACTTCAAAACACAATTCATGCTTTGCATTAGAGAAGGGATGAGCTGTCCTTCATTACTGAATTCCTGAATGAAAAACACAGTTCTATAAAAGCTGTTATACTTCAATCATATATTAGTCAGCTGTTGAATACCAGTTACTCTGTATTATACCAAGAATATTTGCTTTTTGAATACTGAATGGTCATTTTAATATTTTGTCTTCTGTATATGCATGAGAGAGAATCTGTAACATCATATAGAAAGAAATCATCCATCACACCTTAAGTCATTGTCCTTTAAAGGAAAGCCTCATTTTAAGGCTCCTGCTCAGTCAGTAGATATGTAATTCTTAAAATTTTAAGGCATGGATATCCTTTCCTTAAGAAAAGATATTCCATACTTCAGAGAGCAAGATCTACGGACTTCATAGCACTTCCATACATAGACATATTTTTGTATCTGACTAGGGCCAGCTGAGGTAAGCTGCAATATTTGGTATGAGTTCTTGAAATACGATAGAATTCTAAACTCAATTTTCATGCACATGGAATTTTCTGGCCTTGAAAACAAGGCTTTTTTGCTGAGTATGTCAAGAAACACATATATTAAGACAATCTGCATTTGAGTTGGTTATATAACATACATCTTTCTTGTTAAAATAAAAATAAACTGCAAAATTCAGCACAAGGCAATTAGAGACCAATATAATTTTCTTCATATCATAACCATCTTTATATCACTGTTACTGACTTTGGATCAAAATTAACAAATTTTTATGTAATGAATGCAGATGAAAACTTCTTGAAATAAGTAGTAAAATTTTCAGACTCTGTTCTTATTAAAGAAAAAAAAAAAAAATCAAGATCAGGCCTCCTAATAAGCAAAAGTTACTTATGTAACCATGTTCAGATAAAAGTAAAAATAAGCTGGGAATTTCAAGCAAGAGTTGAGTCAGATAACTGGCTGGATTCACATGCAGTTGAATGAACATCTGTATACATAGTTTTTGCTCAGATAAAAACATTTTAGTAAATTATGGCACAGAGTAAAGGCTGGGCATAAAGATATTCTTGAATAGCACTCTACACGTAGTCACACTGAGCTTCTGGTGTACGACAAAAAAGTAAACTTCAAGACCAGCAGCTGCCCTGCTAGGAATTTCTAGTATCTCCAGAACATGTGATAGACAATAGTCATGCAGAAAATAGTCATGTAAATCTCAATTGGTCCAATGAGCTGAAGATGTCAAACCCTCCTTTCTTCTTTACTTACAGAAAGGCATTCAGCATATTGTGGATAAAGAAATGAGAGAACATGACCAAAATTTCCACAGCTGTAGAAATATATAATGGCTCTAAAAGGTAAAGTAATTTTGATAAGGGTATGGAAAATAGTACGCATTTTATTAAGGCAATTTTAAAGCACTAATGTCTCTACTTTTAGAAAATTTACCAGTGGAATTCCACAAGATTTGCTGCTATAGCCATTCCCGAACTGTTAAACTTTACAGACTATTAATGCAATAAATTAAATATTTTTTAAATGCTTTAATAAGTGCATGTTACTACTAATACAATTAATTAGTGCTATGCACCAAACACAAATTAATAAAAATCAATGATGCCTTAATACTCATGATCAATATATTTAGTTTCTGTTGCTACTCTCCAAAACCTTGTGCCTATGAATTACAGGGCAGAGGAAGCTGAAAATAGGATTACTAACAATATTTCCAAGAAAAAAAAAAATCTGATTCTCATGCATATTATCTTAATTGGTTATTGCAGTTGTTTAATACGATGCATAAGACCAAAATCCAGCTGAGTGCTAAAGTAGTATTAAGTCTAGGTAACCACACGTCATTGCAGGCAATTGTGTAATATAGCCTCCTGCCAGTAGATGGAGATAGGAAAACAAACGAAATTGATGTATAGCAATCAACTTCTGTTCAACTTTCGTTGAATTTTCATTGTTTTGTTAGATATCTGCATTTGTCAAAACCACTACAAAACCTAGCTAGATCAGTGTTTTCTTTTATTAATGTTTTTTCTAAGAATACTTTCTCTCCCTCAGGAACTCAAGAGTACATTCCATAGGAATACTTTTGAAACTACATTATGATAGAGCACTGCAGGCTAAAGAAGGCTCATTGCTACTCTGTCATTATTACACCCCATTCCCCTCCTTTCCCATTTTTATCTACAATTTCACATTCTCTGTTTTACTCTGTGACATAGACTATTATTATTTCCTGTTGTTCACAAACAGTGCCAAATGCTGATTATGTAGTTGTATTGCTTACTGGCATTTCAGCTAACTTGTGCAGACTGCCAGCAGCAATATGTGTGAGGTAGATGACAGGGAGTGGGGAGGAAGGTTAAGTTTCAAACACAGTAAGAGTTTCACTGATGACAGGACTAACTTGTGATGCAGTACAGGAAGACCAAACCCAAATCACACCTTTCCTCCCACGTCTAGATATGTTTTGTGTTATGCATTGAAGAAGATTTGGATTGTTTCTTTACTTTCTGGTAAACAGTATTAATGGACTAATATAAAACATGAAGAAAACAGAGAACAGATACAAACTGCAAGAAGGGAAATTCCAGCTAGATAAATGGTAATAAAGAGTCATAGCAAGATGGGTCAAACACTGGAACAGACTACCTAGAAAGGCTGTGAAACTCCATCGTTGGAAACACTCACAATGGAGGCAGATTTGACCTTAAGCAACTTGATTTGACTTTGGAGCTGGATCCCGTCTTTGAGCAGGGGGCTAGAACAGATGACCTCCAGAGGTCCTTTCCAACTTAAATTATTTTATGAAAGTATATTTTTCCTTCTCTTATCTCAGATATACCAAAAGAAAAGGAAAATTATCATGATATTACCAAAAGGGAAAAGTAAAGCAACTTTGTATTTTTTAAAGTTTTTAGGACATAACAGGAAATAATCACAACAAAGAGGACCAAGGTCTGAAGATATTTTACTTGGGAAGAAATGTTAGTAAAACTAATATTCTTGTCTGTTCATAAAATGTTACTTGTCAGACAATGATAACTGGAATCATTTGGTAGTCTTTGGTTGCTGAAACTGACAGACATTCAACAATACTCCTACAGAAAGAATTTTTGACTGGAATTTAGCTGTTAAATCTGCCATTGATTTAAAAAGTACCTTATTGAGGAAAGCTGGCAATTCCCATGAGGTACTTATTGATAAAAGTTTCAGAGCCTCAGTAGATAAATGTTACCCCATCAATAAAGGCTGTCATGCAGCAGCACCACAAGATCCAATTGTACTAGGCACTGTAGAAACAAAGATTAACAACAGACCTCTGCAAGCTAAATAATCTAAATCAGTAAGGCAGACACATAAAAGAAAGGAAGGATGAGGAAGGCAGTATTATCACTACCCTTCACCAGGAAAAAGCAAAGGTTTTTTTGCAATGGATTTTGACATTTGAATTTATGATGAACAGCAAAATCCAGAAACACGGACATTCTCTGAAAAACTTCCACTTTATTGCAGCCTTCCAATAGGGCTTTCCTGATCTGTGGGTAATAGGAGACCAGATAATAAGACACGGCAAGTGGCCACTCTCTCCAGAGCTGCTGTCGGAAGGACAGGAGCCCAAAGGCTTGGATTATGCTTCTTGATTTAGCAGCGTGACTGCTGAGGGCCTGGGTCAGAAAAACTTCAGAAGCCTACAGACATTTCTCATCAGAAACAGCCCGATGTTCTCTGCAGCCGAGACAAAACTTAAGTGTTCACTTATAGTATATATTTTGACAAACGTGTTTCAATACGAAATTTTCTTATCGTCAGAACTTTTCCATCTGGCTATTACTATAATTTGTCCTTCATCACAAGTGTGGACTTTTACAGAAAGTTGTGCACAGAAACAAAGTTTAGTAAGACCTGGGCCTTTATGAGACTATCTCATCATCTTCTCAGCTGTAATCTTCTCACAAGGCAAGATTAGTATATTCTAGTTCTCTCTCATGTATCAGTATTCTTGCATTTATATGAGTTTAAACATACGTGCTTGTAGGTTCACACTCAAAAAATATTAGAATAGTACATGCAAATGAGGACACTACTAACATTTTCAGATTTCATGGTAGCTAAGCTAAACCAGTAGCTGAGACTTCAAAGACATAAAATAATGAGTCTGCAGAGAGCCACTACTTTTGGCTGGCATATATAAAGGTGGACAGAACTCATCGGACACAATGAAAGCTGGCAAAAGTTAAGAGCCAGGTAATCTAAAATTACTGCTGTAGTGTTTTTCAAACACTGTTTTTAAAGCAAAGGCTACCTGGGTAAAAGTTTAGAGTTTGGTGACAGAGAATTCTATTCACTTAAACTTTGGGTAACAATTACACAAAAAATAAGCACAGTAATACACTGTACAGATAGTGGAATTGCCTTCACTGTTGAAAATTTATTGGGCAGAAGCTGTTCTTTATCCGGTGTAGCTCCCATACATGTCAAATAGCAAACATAGTATTACAGTCTCATCAGTTCAGAAATTATACACAACGGTTTTCATCCACCGATCAGTAGTTTCATTCACTGATCTCAAAGAATTTCACAGGGAATCAGTATCCTTCTCCCCGTATACTCAAGCACTCAGACTTTAGAAAACTGAATTTGTCTTAGGATCTTAAAGCCACTATGACCCAACACACTGATTAAACTGAAAGGAATAGCTTCTGTATCCTATTATCTACAACTGTAATGTCTGCATAGACAAATCACGTTTAACATTCAATGAGAAATACAAATACTGTCAGAAAGAAAGGGCTGATGTGTCTAAATGGAAATAATGTGCTTACAACATATAAGCATTAAGCAAGATTTTTTTAAAAATGCTATGAATGCTTTTGTGAGAAAGTGTAGCTATAAAAATTGAGAAAAACAAATTAAAAGGATACATTACAGCAAAGGAAAAAAAAAATTACTATGTTCACAGAAGCCTGCATGCAGAAAGGAGGACACTGATCCAGAATTAATTATACTGGGAAATAGGATAAAGAGGATAAAAATAGCTGCCATTAAACTGTTATTTTTCCTCCAGTTGTCTTATAACATAATGTTTTTTGTCCACTGCCTAAACTATTTTGTCTCTCATATATTACATATATTAATACATATATGAAGAGATGGCAGAGCTGATTAAGATTATATTTTTATATTGATATATATATATTACCTACTAGATGCAAGAATTAATAAACACAAAGTTGGCAAAATAGTGGAAGAAAGGGAAACCTTTTAGGTAAACCAAATTATATCCTTTCAGATGGATTTAATTTTAAGTTGATAGGTTATTTCACTATGATCAAGTTTGAGGCTATGGAAAGTAAAGTTACCAATGGTGAGGTGGAAGGAGATGAGTGTACTGGGAACAGACAGGCACCATCCCATGAAACCGTAGGTCTGATAGCAAGCATTCTAATAAATCTGCTAAACTACAGCCTCACTTGATTGGAAAATACAATGTCCATGCTTATGCTACAACTACTCCCTATACAAACCAACACTGTATAGCCTGTGGATAAAAGCACACGTGGGGTATTTTGTTGTTGTTGCAGCAAGTAGACATACCCATTATATTTGTCTTTCTGTATGTCACACAATGCAACTGCTGACTTAGACTTTCTTTCTCCAAGGTTCAAAGTAAAGTAGCAACCCAACTCTTTCAGTCACTGTATATCTGAGATCTAGAGCTTTTCTGCATAGGAGAGAGTTCACTGCCATTTCTTCATGTTGTTCAGCAAAACCAAGATTTATGTATTACATCTCTCCCTCCGTAAGTCTATACATAAGAGCCAATGTTCAGGACCAGATTTCATAAACCTTGTCCATATTTCTTTATTTGCAAAAGCCCTCATGATTATAACAGCAGATGGGAGAGTTCACTAAGTAATATGTACAGGGCTGGAATATTTGTCTGGAATATAATCTATACACAAAGAACTAACAAAAATTCACTTCAATCCAGCTCTTGACACTGTGTTTATTTATGTATCTTTCTATTTCGAGACTGAAAAAACCCCATTTTTCATTAAGATAGAAGTGTTAGCAACTTGAGAAGCCTCTGAGTATTATATCTATTATAATAAAATTGTTCTAGAATATATTTCATTCTTTCACCATATATCATGTCAAAGAACATCTGGCAAGTATTTGAAGCAAATAATTTCTCTGTGTTCTCTCTGTGTATGTGTGTCTTTCATTTCAGCCCCTTCCAGATCCCCTTTCTAGTAAAGGCTATAAATAACTAGAAAGCACTTAGTCTAATTCATGTTTCTATATTTTATAACCAGTGACAAATTACTGATTCCAAGATGCTCATGTGAGAAGTATGATTCTATCTGCTGTAAAAAGAGTAGTAAAGAATATTATATACAGTACCAACAAATCTTTGAAGATAGAAAAAATCTGCAATAATTTACAATTTTGAATGCTGTTGTGAAAGAGGGCAGATGATTCAAAATTCTTAAGAATTGTGAGACTGTAAAACAGCAAATTATTAAAATATTAATAGATTATATGGCTTTTCTGTGAAATGCATAAAAAATTATTTTAGCTTACAAATGTAGCAAATACATGAGCAATCTAATAATCTTTTTTATTCACATACTTTTCTATATAAATAATTCAGCATGAAATTTTTGAAATAAACCTGCATCTTTAATTCAGGATTTCATTGGAAGAGGGTACTTGTTATATTTACTGAAAATAATGTACATGTTTCTGTTGTGTTTGGGTTGTTTTTTCTTAAATATATACATGTAAATAATGCTTACATTTTATACTAGGAAAGGGTGAAAAAAAAAAAGATACAAATTTGTGTCCTAAAACTGTATTATATTAGGTTTCATTTGAAGCCTTCAAATACATGTGTCAGTTGACTGAGATAGCTAGCTCCTGTTTATAGTAAGGCATTTAGGGACAAACATTACAGAAGGATACAGCAAAGTAACTAAAACGTTTATGTTCTCTAAGAGGGCTAACAACATTTGTTAGAAAAGAAGTAAATGCAGCACCTTGGACATAAATATATAGTGATTTAACCACAACATAAGAAAGGGCATATAGATTTTTGCAGTATGAGCAATTAATAGTTTAGCGCACTCATTTGATAGTCTGAAACGTTTGCAAACAGGTAAGCAAAATATTTGAGTATAAAATACCTCAGAAGGATATTTACAAAGACAGGGTACATTGTTCGAGATATTTGGAAGGTTAATCTTTTACAGTACTGTAACTTTGATGATGCTCCAATATAAGATTGATGTAAAATAACAAGTACATTTCAATACTATTATGATTAATATGTAGGTTAGGTGAATACAAAGGTTGAGAGAGAGAAAAAGCTGCTAGCTCCACAGGTAAAAATCTGCGATAACTGCCATTTGTATTGTTTTTAATACGTCAGGAAAGTTGAGAATAAAACATTTTTCTTATTCTTTTTACTAATACAGAGCACTAAACATACATCTTACTGGTTTCTATAATGCAACCATATAATCTTTCCTAATAACTTCAAGCAACTGTTGAGAATGAACCTAATTAAGGAACACTTAACTGGCTTATCTCTAACTAAGCAGTCAACAAGAGGGAAAGATTCACATGTCAGAAGGTGTGTTTTATGCAAGCATACAAAGTAATCTCCAACATGGGAGGTGAAAGAAATTTCAGTAATGTGAAACAAAGGAAAATAAGGAGAAAACTTTAAGTTTACCAAATAATCCACAAGTAATAATTTGAGAAATACTACTTCTTCCCCTGCCCCCCCTTTTTTTTCCTAGGAGGGCATGGGGAAGAAGGAGGGGAAAGATTAACAGTTATAATTACATGAAAATTATTTGCAACACTAAGAGGGAAAATTAAAAGGTTTAATTTCATATATTTATCTTAACAGATTCTTATAAATTAATGCAATATTAAAAGATGGTTTAACTTGTGACTGCCAAACAACTTACATGAGGTGCTTGCTTTCTGTTTAACTGAGTATGCTAGCTAATAGCGCGTTCTTAAATGTACAAAAATACAAGCACATGACTTTGGAACTCATGCATGTAAACTATGTATTTCAATTGTATAACTGTTTCTGGGAGAATATATAAAACAGAGACAAATACAGATGAATTAATTTTACTAAAGTACTTAGGTGAGTATCTACAGGGAAGTGACATAAATCCAATCTCTGATCACAGTCAAGGTGTGCGAGCTAGAGGGGATAATACTGGTTATCAATGTATTCCACAGTTACTCTAGAGTGAAATATTAATGTGTTTAATATAATAAAATATATAAGACATTCAGTATCTAATGTGTATTCATCTTATTCAAAGCAACTGCAATAAATTAGCACCTCTACATTAGCCTCTTAGCTAACATACAACCAAAAATCAGTGAACTGTAGGACTCTGAGAGAAAAATATGGATTATCTAGACATATAAGAAGTCATCCAGGCAACGTAATGGTTTAAGTAACTCTGAGTAAGAGGCAAACAAACTCTCTCTCTCCCCCTCCTCCTTTTGTTGTATTTTACTCTTGTGTAAAAGCGAACACCTCCCCCCTCACCCCCCAAAGATTAAATAAGAAGTTCATTACTTCACATTCCTTCAGGTCTAAAATGAGTTGAAGGTTTTTAATCATACTTTTGGAATAAAAATCAAGTATAGAAATACCCATATCTGAGAAGTAAGTTCATAAGAAAGTTACCTTTATCAAAAATTATGTGAAAACAAATTAAATTAAATTTAACCCTAAGTCTCTACAATAAAATAAACTTCATCAGGTAACAGTTGGTAAAGACTTATTAAATACACATCTGAAAAGCATGTCTGTTCCTTTAGTTTGATTTCTAAATCTGTACTCCTAAGGAAATACACTCAAAGAGAAACTATTAACTAGCATATTACAATGTTTTGAATCACTTGTCTAACTTCTGTATCTTGTGCAGTCTTGCATATTTTTATCCAGGCAGCTTTATCTTTATATCAGAGACAATGATATTGAATGTGACTATGCTATGTCCATAAATCCTTGATAGTCTACCATCTATATAGCTGAATAGAAACCCATTTATCTACTACCACACAACTATTAAAAGGCCAGCAAGGATTTACTGGGCTCTTTTCACAGTGCAGTTGGGCTTAGCATTCTCTCTAAACAATGTAGAAAAGGACTGACCTCCAAAAAGCAGAAATCTTGAGACTTAAGAATCTGTGTCCATTGATTCTTGAAACATGAAGAATGACAGGCTAGAAAATATCTGTCTCTTGTCAAACAGTTCCTGTTCACTGTGAAGAAAGAATCACCGCTATCATTACTATTATATAATCACAGGGATTACTACTAGTTAATACTGTTGAATTCACTAAGCATCACACCAATTCAGGTGCAGTGAACCTGCAGTTGCCAGGGCCTCCTGCCCCAGGTGCTGCTGCTGGAGAAGGGTTTCCTTCTCACCTGGAGCTTGCACCGTACACCTGTGCTGGAAACATACCCAAACAACGATAGGACCAATGTGTGCTGGGTTGACAGTCACACACAGAAAACTTCTTTCTTCTAGATTAGGACTGGGACACTTGCCAATGCAGTCAAGATGGCAAAGTTTATGCAAGATTCAGAAAAATAGAGAATACACATTAGAACTTGCTTCTCCCCTACTATAACTGTCTGTCCTGAGACAAAAGATACTATTCTCTTCCTGACAAATTAATGTTAAGCCTTATTATTTAGTTGTGAATGGCCCTGTAAAGATTACCTATATTGAAATAATAATGGATGATTAACACCAAGTACAGTTAACATAACCTAGTGAATCAGATTTTTGCTTTCCATATAGTATCTCTGAGGTACAAGAGAACATCCTCTTTTAAAACAGGTCTGTCTTTCAAACACACACTACTGAAATAGCATAAGAAATTTGAGAACCTGACTACATAGATGAGGTCATCTGGAGAACCAGCAAGGTTTCAAAAAGTAAAGCATTCCTTCCCTTATTCACTTACAAAAGGATCACTCAGCTATCAGCACTATTGTTGGTGCTTAAAAAAAGGTGACTGAAGCACTGGATGACACAGACTGTTAAATAGTATTGTTATCACTCCCTGATTCCTTTTCCTCTGCAACTGAGAATAGGAAACAGTTGCTGCCATTAACTAAGGGCCCTCTTGTCAGTTGATATTGAAAGGTGGCTGGTATGGCAGATGGCAATAATGCTAACAAAAGAAAAGGTCTTTCAAGTACTGAGGCAAGGGAGAGTTACACAACTTACTCCTATTTTGTTCCTACTATGTCTGTTTTGCAGTGTTTCATGTCTATACAGCACGGAAGGAGCCTACGGGCTTCAGTTTGGTTTAGGTTATTTGTAGAAGGCAGATGTACGACATCTACAGAGAGCCATCAGCTTCCATAGAATGATTCATGGATGCTTCACATTTCCCAGAAAGCTTTAATCATTATTATGACTGATAGAAATTGCTAAGAAAAACAAGAATCCACACAATACTTGTATCGATTTATATACTACGCAGCCAGTTCCATCTGTACTTTGAAATGTCATCTATATACCTGCATGGTAGGTGGAACAAGTACTAACAACTGAACAGCAGTCTGTCCCATATCCTTCAAAAATATTTAATGAAGAATTTGTTTAATTTGCCGCCCAGTAAATCTGCCAAAAGCAAGCTTCCTTCCTTTACTGAAGTATTTATGCTAGACTGCACATTGAAAAACATCCGAGAATCAGCCCGAGATTTGGAACAATATGTTACGGTTTCTGTCGGTTTGGACCTTTGATTTTCCTGGACATAAAAGCAAACTCAAGTTCAATCTCCTATGCATGCAGGCTCAAATATTTAAGCATTTATTATGTAAAAATAAGAATGTATCTTTGCATATGTATTTGCAGCTGCATAACTCAAATTTGTATGTATCAATTAGCAAACAATTTTTCACTGTGGTCAAGCTTTGCACAGGCCAAGAATGAGTAGAAAAAAAGCACCTTTGCCATAGTGTTCTCCCTCAGTTCTGAGAGCTGCTCTGCCCTGTGCCAGCTCCCTGTGTTGCAAGGTACCAAAAAGGCAATTTGTGAGCAGATGACTCATCCACACTCAGTATTATCAGTGGCAGGGTGAGGTGAGCAGCATAGGTAGCAGCAGTATGTGAATACATTCTCCCCGAAGATTTATTACGGCTGAGGAAATATACTGAAAGGGTAAACAGAGTAAACAAACACTGTCCTGTGACAGAAAGATGACCATCAAGGAGTAGCAATCTGGCATGCATCTCATTTACACAGACTTGTACGAGGAAAGCTATTTTTCCTATATCTCTGCTGTGGATCATCTACAAAATGAATTTCTTCACTGGGAAATAAATAGAGCTAGTAAAAAAAAAATAAAATAAAAACCACCACCACCACCACCACCCCACCCCTTGAAATCTGAATTTTTTTCCACAAAGGGCACTTTTTAAAGAAAGTTTCCCTATGTCCCTTCAATTAATTTAGTAATCACATCCACATCATAAAAGCTTATTTCTTCTTATCTAGTATGCTGAGGAAAAAGACATGGAGGGGGGGGACACATCTCTGTCAGGGGCTGAACAGTTAGCATTTATCAGAGTAACTGCAAATACCGGAGACTGAACTGCAGTCTTGTAGCCTTTGTGCCAAATTTGTCATATTTTAACTTGCTAGTTGCTGCAGAAACTTTAGTCAGAATATTTATTTTCATTTCAAAATGCCTCAGTTTCAAGAAGAAAACAAACACATTTCTCAAGAAGTTTTCAGCTGTTGCAAAACTCATCTATTTTTCAGCAATAGTATTCCCAAATGAATTAGAAATATCATCTTTCATCACAGTGCTAATGACATCCTACAAGGTGATAAAATTAGCAGCTGGAAAGTGTAATCTTGCCACCACACTTCTCAATTTGCCATTCACTTCTTCCAAGCTGCTGTCCAGTTCATGCCACTTTCTCAAGAAATTTCCAAATCATTTGTTTGCTTAAATGCCCAAAGCATATGTTGCTGACAAGCCTTTTATAAGATAAACATTTTCATTATTCCCATGAGAGCTTTGTCTCCCAAGAACTTCTCTTCTTGTCTCTATGATCACTATTCCTTTTTAAAGCTTGCTCAGATCACTTATAAAATTATGATTTCCAAATAATTTTCTCAGCTATGTTTCTTCTCAAACTGGCCTGATAACCACAGTCTCATTAAAATTTCCTGGTGGTTTGATCTTCTCTGATAAAGGAATTTGTGCATTTGATAGTGTGAGCATTTCTCTTCATAAATAGAAAATAAATACAAGAGTACACAACTTCTTGATTCAAAGAATTTCAAAACTGATGAGAAAAGAAATATATCTGTTTCACTCTTGAATAATTCCAAATTCCAGTACCTAAAGGGGGCCTACAAGAAAGCTGTAGAGGACTTTTTACAAGGGCATGTAGTGATAGGACAAGGGGTAATGGATTTAAACTGAAAAAGGCTAGATTTAGATTAGATATAAGGAAGTTCTTCCCTGTGAGGGTGGTGAGGCTCTGGAACAGGTTGCCCGGAGAAGCTGTGGATGCCCCATCCCTGGAAGTGTTGCAGGCCAGGTTGGACGGGGCTTTGAGCAAGCTGGTCTAGTGGGAGGTGTCCCTGCCCACGGCAGGGGGGTTGGAACTAGATGATCTTTAAGGTCCTTTCCAACCCAAGCCATTCCAGGATTCTATGAATTCCACAAAAAGAAAACATTAGCTGAAAGTTCAACATAAATTAGATTAAAAAAATCTATCCAAAGCTTATTTCAGCTCACGAAACTGTCTAGCTCTGTGACAGACAGTAAAGTCCTTCTACTGCCTTTACCATGCAAAGGCTGGTTTTAGCATTTTAGAAGGCAGGATGGAATATTTTGAATGGATTTGAGATTTTTTTTGCCTGTCTCTGACTCTCCTCTGCAAATTCTTTACAAAGAATATTATCATGTTGTTTTCCTGCAGGGAAATCCCAGACTGAAATTATATGACTCATTCAAACCCTGCAGTTGACTTGCCCAAGTTATCTGCCTTGCCATCAGAGATGCATGCTGCCATGCAAGAATTGCCAGACTAGACTCAGAAGTGAGATAATAATAGACAAGGGAGTCGAAATAGTGTTCAAGCTGATGCACGTGTACGCTTTCCTCTAGCTTCTTCTATACACCTATTAGACTAAAATGGATTTGCTTTAAACTCTCATTGATTCAGTGCACCTGACTCACATTCAGCTCCCAACTTGCAACTTGCACTCCTTTATTTACAGCGTTCATTAACTAATTTCAGCAGTAGTATAACAACAGAGCAAAGCCCAGTGCTATGTAGCAGTATGAAAGCTAGCTGAGGGACTGAAAAGGGAATAGCACAGAATCCAATGCTAATTTACTTTGTTACTCCTGTAAATTACCCTTTTCAGTAGGGCAAGCTGGCATCGAGGTGTGTGCTACGGTCCTTACAGTAGCAATACTAAGCGTGGATAACAGAACAGGCCACTGCTAGACCTCGCTTAATTGTTGGCTGGGATTCAACACAAGTGCCCTGTTTGAGGACAAGTGTCATTATCTCTATTTTTATTTTGAAGGCAAATACTGAATTGTTTATCTGTCCAAATCACCCCTTTAGCTTGCCTTAAGTGAAAAGCATAAACAGAGCTCAGTGAACTCCTAGAACATTTAAATTCATAGTGTTGCTCTTCCCCGTTTTCTTTCTTTGTTTTCTCCACAAAGCACCTATTTTTCAGTCTAAATAAGTTGTGAAGTAGGCTTCCATGGACGGACATATATCTAACCCCAAATTTCTTAAACTTTGCACTTACATAGATGCTTTATCTATAAGACCATCACAGATGTCCCAGAACAGCTGCTGCGCTGTAGGTCCAACCTGGTCCAAAAAGTAAATGTATTAATCCCCCCCAAATGCCAGGGGAAAAACCCCAAATATTCTATTTCTCTGACTCACATCCTAGTCTACTCTTAGTGAATGAGACAGACTGTTGTCTTTTTACACAATAGGAGTCTAATTTGGAACAGGGTGCTATTGAACAAAAGGCAGTTGTAAATTACATGATTAACAGAAAATGTGTTCTTGTCTAATTCACAAGAAAGCAAAGTGAAGTAAAGGAAATAAGGAGTGGTTGGTGGCCCAATGTAGCACTGGGCTTTTAATGCCCAGGAGATGCTTATTAAAAGAAGCTGCTAAAATAAACCTTTTAAAAGAAGACAAATTGGATGTGTGCAATTAAGCTGGGGGATGCTGATTGGACAAGGGATGTGGTTAATTCTAAAAAGTGTGCTCCTTTTGTGCATTCTGTGAATGAAATTAGAATGCTCTTGCTAATATTTTGCCAAGACTTCTTTTTCCTTTCATTTGAAAAGGACATTATTCCAAGAGGAGGCGTAAGGTAAGCCACAGAACACAGATCTTTTAGCAGTGAATAAAGTGATCCAGTGCAGTCAGAAAAAGAAATAAAAATACTTTAAAATGTGTTTATGTATTTAATACTAATGGAAGAATATTTGCAAAAATGGGCCTTAGTGGTGTTTATATGCTAAACGCAGTTTTAGTGTTCTGAGTGATGCACACAAAAGCCTCAAACATGTCAGTAAGATCAAACATATTTGAGAAATGGGGTAAAGTTTCAAACTGGTAGGTTTTAAATCAGGACCAGATAGAAGAACATAGTCCCCAGAAGGTTCTGATTTGCTGATTTCCCTTTTCTACTTTACTCTTTTCCCTTTTCTACCTAGCAGTTCATACAAGCCTTTGATTTTTCATAGATGCAGCTATTGTCTGTGAATAAATTCATGCAGATAAATGGTTCTGAGTATCAACAAAAATAATGAGCTATACTAGCTCATGATGAATTCAGAGATCACATCTTTGGTGTATTCGTAGAGCACCAAAGCCTCTCAGGAATCTGGGTTCACAGCTGTTGAAAGGCAGAACCAGAGCTCTGGCTATGTGCAACCAGCCCACCTATGTGGATTATATGATGCTACTGCCCATGACAACAGGGAAAGGGACTCAATGACAGAGGATATCCTGTATTTTTAATCACATTCTTATATTCTCTTGGTTTTGTAGCATCATAGTCTCTTTTAGACACAAAACTTGAGCACAGAACCCCAGTGTTGGACTTCATTGAGTCTTACTGCTGAATAAATACGTGGTTCTCCTAGTTTCATGCAAATACTTACTTTCCATTGCTTGATAGTTAAATATATTTGCTTAGAGGCTAGTAATACAAATGTGGTTTATGCAACAAAATTTTATGAAAAGAATTAATTTGCTTTGGTCTAGTTATTTGTTCCTCTGTATTACCATGGGGAAAGAAAATTGACCCAACTGCTTTATTTATAGAGTAGCTAAATAACATAGGTGCTACATCATTCATTGGCTTTATAAGAAGTAATAAGGTCACAGAAAAAGCTGGAGCAGCTGGAGCTTGTTTTCCTTTAAGGCTGACTACGTTAACACACTTACTGAAGGAGGGGACAATAATGATCCAGTCAGTACTTATCAGGACAAAATTAGTAACGATATACAATCCCAGTGGTTTAAAAGTAAGGAGCTCCGATTCCAACAAAAGTCCTAGTAATGCCCTGGTTTAAAGTCCAAGTGAAATCTGTGTATGTAACCCTCCAAAACAGCTTAGTATTAAAAACAAAAAAATCCAAAAACCTGAACCAGTACCAACTTTTACAGTTCAGTGTTTGTATATTAACACGTTTAGATATTCAAACCCTCTATACAGTTCTGAAGGACTGTTCATGACGAAATCTGTTGAGAAAGGTCAAAAAAAATAGTAAATTGGAAACTGTAGGTTTTGTTTGGTTTTTCGTTTGTGGTTTTTTTTTTTCCAAAGTTCTAATGATGCAGAAGCTGCATAATAATCTCCCTGTGAACCATAAACATAATAAAAGCTGAGGCCATTTCTAACATAATCTCTATCAGCAAGATGCCAGCGCTTTTCCAGATTTCCTAACGGGTCCCTGCTAATTCCATGCCAAAACTAGCAGTGGATTTCTTCCTTTTAATCTCCCCTAATGCCTTATTCGATTATTGTCACTGCTCTCCGACCGCGCACCGTCCCTTCAAACCCTAATTCCTCCTCTGGAACAGTCGGATGAGGCTGAACGGCGGTGGCGAATCCGAAGGACACACAGGGCCACAGACAGCCCCCACCTCCCCAGCCTGGGCAGAGGGCTGCTGAGGACCACCGGGAAGGGGGTGAGCCAGCCGGCCTCTCCGATATCCTCACCCGGCGGAGCCCCTGGCCGAGAGGGGAGGGAAGGATGAGCACCGACACTTGCTCCAGTTGATGGGTCTGAGGGCACCTGCACGTCCTCGCACATACCTGAGGCATGGCTCTGCTCATCGCCTGGGCATGCATCGCTGTGAGGTGAGTGAGCTCCCCCCCCCCGGCCCTCAGCCCCACCGACCCGCAAAGGCTCCCTCGAGCCCCGCCGCAGCCCAGAGGAGCAGGGGAGGGGGGGTGCCGGGCCCTCTTCCCTCCTCCGTTCTCCCCTGGCGACCTGTTCCTCCACAGGCGCGAGGCCGGCGGGCGGGCTGAGGCGAGGGGACGGGGACGGGCGGGCTGAGGCGAGGGGACGGGGGCGCGAGGCCGGCGGGCGGGCTGAGGCGAAGGGACTGACGGCGGGACCCGCATCTCCTCGCAGCATAGAGAAGGCGCTGGGGGGCCAGGGCGACGGGGGGGACCTCTACTCGGAAAACATCACTCGGATCCTCGACAAGCTGTTGGACGGCTACGACAACAGGCTCCGACCGGGGTTTGGAGGTAGAGGGAAACTCCCGTCCCCTCGGGGAGCCTGAGAGCACACAGCTCGGTGGGGGAGGGCGAGCGGGAGCTCTCTGGCTGCCGGTGGAGGGGCTCGCCCGAGCGGGCGCGGGGAGGAGGGTCCCGTCCCGGACGCGGCGGGAGGGAGGCGGTGAGACCCAAGAGGCGGACGGCAAAGGAGGAAAGTGTCCCGTGCCCCGCCAGCCCGCAGCCCGCCAGCTCTTGCGGGGCAGCCCCGGTGCTGCGCTCGCACCGTGGTCCCGAGGGGCCCCGCCGCGGGGAGCCGCGCCCCGCCGGTCCTGAGCGCGTTCCGCTCCCCGCTCGTCTCCGTGTCCCGCAGGCGCCGTGACGGAAGTCAAAACGGACATCTACGTGACCAGCTTTGGGCCGGTGTCCGACGTGGAGATGGTAAGGGCCCGGCTTGCCACCCCGGCTCTCCTTTCCCGGGATTCATTACGGTGGCATCTGAGTTGACCGTCATTAGAGCAGATTACGAGGCTTAATCTTTTTGACAATCTCTAGGGCCCAGCAGAGCAGTTTGGCTGGAGCTGCATATAGCTATTTCCCCAGCGGAGTCAGCCAGGGAAGCCCCTGGCCCAGGGCAGCGCCTGGCCCCGGCCCCGAGGCTGGGCACAGAGGGCAGCGCTAGCCTGGGGTGAGGGCACGGCTGGAAGGTTAAAGATGCCTCTTTAACTTCGTTAAGAGGATTGTAAGCATCAGTGGCCCGACATATAGGTTTGGAGGAGGCTGCCGTGGTAGGAGACAACCTAATGAGCAGCTGCAGGAGAACTGTGCCATTTCTGAGACAGCTACCCCTTGTCATGCTGGGTGCCCCCAAATTCCGGTGGCTGCGGACTTGGGTGAACTCCCATCAATTACAGCAGTAGCCCCAGGAAGATGTCAAGCCATCAGAGTGAGGGTAGCATTGCTGTTCTCATTGTGGAAATTGACTTCGATCGCTATTTTTGCTCTTGTACACTTCCTCCAATACCTGCTCACCTAAGCCTGCAGTCCAGTTTGCAGGCAAGGAACTGTGGGCCCCAAGATACAACCAAAAGTTTTTCCACCGCTCTTCATCAATCAATCAAAGACAAGGCATGACCTTGCCTTCTTACAAAATTTGCCTCCAGTCAAGGTTAACTCCATTTCCTAAGCAACTTCTGTAGAGAAATCCTTTCTGAAGGTTTGTGAGAATATTACTAAGAATCCTTAAGAAAAATAACTTAGTTTAATATTAACTTGACACCATAATCCTACTGTGATGTGACTCACTCACATCAGTCCTTTCTTTGTGAATATCCGAAGTAAGCTGCAAAAGAGGCACTGAGCATGTCTTTTTGTTCCTGGCAATTAAACATAGATAGTTTGTTTTTGCACTTTGAAAGGATGCTAAATTAGACATTTGTATTTCCTTAGACCTCAGTCACTTTGAATTAAATTATTATCTCTCAGAGGACAATGAGGTTTTTTTCCTTACTTATATCAAATTATCTGTTCACTGATTAATTTGTAACTATTCTTTAAATAATAAGAAAATAGGATATGTTTTCATTGACTACTTTTTTTTTAGTAACTACTTAATGGTAATAGGATTAAGTGTTTAAGCAGTAAATGAAAT
The DNA here is from genome assembly GCA_013401275.1 of Pandion haliaetus. Classification (NCBI taxonomy): domain Eukaryota; kingdom Metazoa; phylum Chordata; class Aves; order Accipitriformes; family Pandionidae; genus Pandion; species Pandion haliaetus. Next base: position 11,878 of record VYZV01036185.1, on the reverse strand, counting down.
GCCATTGACATGTGCATTAGGTTCTTTCATGGAGTTACTGTATATACAGCAACTTGGGACTGCTGGCCCCCCTCCATAAGTCAACCACCTATTTATTTTCCATAGGAATACACAATGGATGTCTTCTTTCGGCAGACGTGGACGGATGAGAGGTTGAAGTTTAGTGGGCCAACTGAAATTTTGAGATTGAACAATTTAATGGTCAGTAAAATTTGGACACCAGATACGTTTTTTAGAAATGGGAAAAAATCAATTGCTCATAATATGACAACTCCTAACAAACTTTTCAGAATTATGCAGAATGGAACTATTCTTTACACAATGAGGTGAGAGCCTATTCTTCTGCTTTTGGTTGACCTTTATTTTTGATTCTTTCAGCAGTGTTCCCGCATACCATTTTTTTCATTGTCATCTATTATAATGTATTCTAGACTAACCATTAATGCTGATTGTCCTATGCGATTGGTGAACTTCCCTATGGATGGACATGCTTGTCCATTGAAGTTTGGAAGCTGTAAGTTTTTCTATATCTTTCAGTTTTTTTATAGTAATACATTTGGCCTACATGTATGTGAAAAGATCAGAAGTGAGATCCTAGGACACTACTTAATGACATAGCTGAAATTTTGCTTTATATTTTTTTATATTAGAATCTTACTTTCTCCTCTGAGACTCAGACCATTCATAAGGACATTGATTTATTCACTGAAGTGTGACTGTTGAAGCATATTTTATTGTTTATTATTGTTACACATCTAGTAGTCAAAGTGGGTCCTTCAACAAGTCATAAAAGCTGTGGTACATTTACTATATTACTTCTATTTTTGCAAATATTTAGTCGATCTGTGGTAATCAATTCTGAAAATTTGTAGTTGATGTGTGGTAATCAATGTATGTGTTATACAGCAAATTCAGAAACAAAAGCTAGCGCCTGTCAGGTCCCACCTCAACCATTCTCTTATTGTTGATTTTTTTGCATTTTGTCATTAATGAGGTTAGGAACTTGCTGGAGCAGGATGCATGTTTCTGTGGGTATTTGCGCCACAAAAGGGATCATACTACTTATTTTTTCAATTGCTTATAAATTACATAATTAATAATAGTAATTTTTCCCTCTGTAACTCAGATGCTTATCCAAAAAGTGAAATAATTTATACATGGAAAAAAGGACCCCTGCATTCAGTAGAAGTACCACAGGAGTCTTCCAGTCTCCTCCAGTATGACCTCATAGGACAAACTGTATCTAGTGAAACAATTAAATCTAACACAGGTAAGATGTAGCCACGTGGGAACTATTGACATTATAAAACACACCTTTAAAATAAATTACAGGTTTTTTTCATATAGAACCAAATTAGTTTAATTATCTTTTGCCATTTTAAAAACTAAAATCCTTGGAAAGAATCTAACCATTGTCTCTTAAAAGATAGCTTTTCAATTTTTTCAGTCCCTTTAGGCATACAATTTTTCATGCAATTCTTAAGAATTCCCCATCTTCCTGCCCTGGTAAAAACAATACCTAAAATGAATATTATTCTCCTCTGTTTCCATAAGGTCACTTTACCTATTTTTAATCAGCTTATTTTTATTACGCACTAGGAGGCCTGTGAGTGCTTTCCTGAGAACATAGTAAGTTGGGTTTAAGCGAATATGTTTACTTATATGTTGCCAAAATAATGCTGACGTACTTGTCTCTTAACAGGTGAATATGTAATCATGACAGTTTATTTCCACTTGCAAAGGAAGATGGGCTACTTCATGATACAGATATATACTCCATGCATTATGACAGTCATTCTTTCTCAGGTGTCTTTCTGGATTAACAAGGAGTCTGTTCCAGCCAGAACAGTTTTTGGTATGCTGCATTATGGTCTTCGAACAGCTCAGCATCACATATACCATTCATTCATTACTTTCATTGTTTGTTTGTTTTAGGCGAATATTCACTTCAGCTGCTCTATTTCCATCTTCAAAGGAAAATAGGCTACTATCTCATTCAGACATATATTCCATGCATCATGACTGTAGTCCTGTCTCAAGTTGTGTTTTGGATCAACAAAGAATCTGTTCCAGCAAGAACCGTGGCTGGTATTCATGTTTTGTTCTTTTGTCATTCACTTCATTCACTGTATTGAATGCATTGCATCAAACAGCTACTGTAATCCAGTGGGGATTGGAAAAGACAGCTAGTAGGTTTCAGTGAACAAATGTAAATACAAAAATTAAAGCAAATAATATTCAATCTGCCCATGAGGGTCAAAATTCTTTACTCAGAATGCTTGGTTAGCCAGACATATTTGTGATGTTTTTCTTCCCCTCAATATATGCAGGAAGGGACAGTTTCAGAGTAAATGTCAACCTCTCCATTTTTTGAAGAGGAATTTTTCTATTGATTTATTCTCTTGTGAAACCAATCTAAGTTAAAGCTTAAAAAAAAAAAATCATATGGGATGGAATTAATCTCATCTGACATAAGGTACTTCACCTAGCACTCATTCTGAAGTGCTCTCTTCCACTTGTCTACAGAGGTACCTAAACAACTGGCAAGGACTTCAGATGGATAAAGTTAGATGAGATGAACCCTGTCCCTAGCCCAGGTTGGAGCTGTAATGTGAAAGGTGTGTCCATATTGAACAGCAGGGCCCTTTTTTCTTTCCAGTGGTTTGTATTAATGCTACCAAAGCTGTGAGTTTTGTCTCCTTAATTTTTAGTGTGTGCTCTGCTATTAAAATTGACACATACCTCCTGCTTCAATATTGATAAGCTCTGAAACTGCACTCATTGTTAAGGGGTAAATTTTCACTGACTGAATTGTTGTTTCTAGAAAAACAATCATAAAAATACTAAGCAAAAGTAATAAAACTCGTCAAAAACTTCATGAATCCACTACCCATACATACATATTTTGCAACCCTATCTATCTTCTTTTATCCCAGTATTTCTATAAAAAAATTACCTTTGTGAGACTTGTCTTCAGTAACAAAAAAGCAGTTGTATGTTCCCTAAGCATAAATGGTGCTAGCCTCATAATTCAAACTGAGTCTATAATTGTGTTTAGCAGGCTACAGAATTTGTATGATTTGATTTCAGTCAATTGGCATTTCCTACCTGCATGGAATGGTATTCATAAAAGCATTGCAAACTTTCAGGAGTGCTAAGTGAACACAACTTCCTCAGGTGCCTCTGAAGGAAGATCAACACTTTTGTTCTTGAAAATCCCCATTGGGAGTTGGGATGCAGTTTGGCATCATTAAGCACTTACAAGTGTTATTTTCTAGCAATTGGGATTTATTTAAGTGCTTAAAAATATTAAAATATCAGGTAATAGATTTTCAAGGATGTTTATTGCAACTGAAGCATAAAATATATGTAGGAGGTTTGTATACCAAATATGATGGTACCTAATTTGGCTTTATGTTGCATTTCTGGACTATACAGTTATATCCTCTACATTTTGAGTAAAATATATTTGCTACCTAGTAGGCAGTGGAAGTCAATTCTATCTGCTTGAAGTAATGTGCAAATAAGTCTTTAGCTGATTCAGTAGTAATTACATAGTGATCCCAAACCCTGGAGTAAATACGGAATTAGAAACAGAAAATATTTTATGAAAATAGTAAAATAGACACCTTTCTCAGTATTGTGGAAAATTAGTCACGTTGGTGTTTTAAAAGAATATTTCAATCCTTATTCCATTCTTATTTGTCCCAGGCACAGCCTGAATTTATAGTCCTTACTAATTCAAAATCCCATGGATTCTGAATACCTTCGTCTAAGGAAAAGAGGGCAAAGTCCTATGACAAAAAAAGACTTTCAGGCCCCAATAAAAAAGAAAAGGTTTAAAACGGAAAAGGTTTAAAATGGAGAAGTAAGTCTCCTTTCTGCATCATATTGCAAATACTTAAATTATAAATTTTCAGTTATACTTCTAAGTTCCCAAACTGTAAGTTTCAGAGAAGAGAAGTTAATAGTGGAAGAATAACAATGGTGTGCCCAAAACAGCTTCTCAGAACAAATTCATTTGGCGACTATTTACCTCCAACATGGATGCCAGTTATCCTTTGCAGGTAATAATACAATAAGTACTCTGAACATTTTGCAAAGATAAATTAATGGTCGTAAGCATCTTGCAAGACCTGCAAGTGAAAAAGGGGAGACAGAAATACTTGAAGAGGTACTCTTGCATTCTTTATAATTGTGTCATTGGAAAGAACAGCAGTTGCTACTATGAAATTCCTTATTTTATGTGGAGCTATGTATGTAGATATGCATATACATATATATGTATATATGCGTGAAATTTTATGAAGCATGGCATTACTTAGAATAAGAAACATGGTTATTGGAGGCCTAATTTTAAGTATGCTCTGAATCGATATAGCAATGGCTGTTATTTCACATTTTTATGTGCCTTTATCTAATCTTTTTTATTTCTGGCAAAAAGTTCCTCTGTTATTTTGCAGAAAGATAGTAGTCAGCTTCTACCTTCCTAGCAGGTCACCCTGGGAATTTTAAATTAATATCTAGTCATTAAACTTTATTCATAATAAAGTCTCAGATAGGGAAAGGTGTTTGGGTTTTCTTTGTTGTTTCATTTTTAATAAGAAAAGATAACATATTTCAGTATTTGCATTATGTAACAGATTCTTCAAAACTTACCAAGAAGTAAAAGTAGAAAGACAAGGGTAAACAATCATCAGTTACACAGTTTACCAACTGTAATTTGGCATTCAGTTTGATAAAGTAGTTTTCCACAGTGCAGAGCATTTCATCAATATTCACTCCACACTGAGAGAAGTCTTATCTATATCTGTAATAGAATAGGAGTCCTATTCCTAAGTTTAAATTCCTGCTGCAGTAAGTTTTTATTCAGACACAGAATATATCATTTTTATTACTAACTAGCACATAGACAGATTCTAATCTAATCACACATCATATTGAAAAGTTCATTCTGGACCTTTGAAATTGAAATATATCTCAGCATATTTGTATTCATATTATAAAATGAGTCTGGCATGTTTGGGAGAAGTAGAGATCTTACACACTTTTATACCATCTCCTATTTGCATTTCATTAAAACATGTTAAGTAATGACATTGGGAAGTAGTTAACCTCAGGCAGCTGGCAAGCTACATCATGTGAAAGTGTTGCAAAAAACCTCTGAAAATAATCAAGTCACCCTGTCTTGATGCTGCAGTATGCAATGACACTGCATCCTTTCCACTGAGCGTCATTCATAGCATATTGATTCATCATCATGACATTATAACATTTTTTACTTTCCCACCTACCCTTTTCCAACTGCAGAAAAGAGCAGAAAAGGGTATTCTCCACCTTACTGTCTTTAAATACCCGCAGTTTTCACATTCTAGCAGGCATAATTATAAGTAAACATGAGTCATGGAGGCTTATATGTTAATGAATGAGTTTGTTCTTGCACTTTTTGCTTGTATCAGGCAGCAGTGGGAAGTAAGTATATTTCTTACATTATTAATGCTGTACAGTCCAAACCAGAAAGAATAAATCAATGAATTCACGTAAAGAACACTATGGGGGCCATGAGCTACATGACCAGATTTGTTATGTGAAAATAGATAAGCAGCTCTAGAGAAGTAGCTTTCCTGTCCTTCCATATTTGGAACTATGGCCGCTTTCAAGTCAAGATACTGTTAGTGAATCTTAAAGAATGTATCCAGTGATTAAAGTCAACAGCACAGAGGACCAAACTCTTATTACTTGAAATATTTGGATTATAGCCTACCACTGATTTTAATGCAGAATTCCATTGATTCAGTGAGGGTTCTGTAAGCCATGATCTCTCTTGGGCAACTACAGGAAAAAGAGAGGATCACTGTTTGGAAATGACAGTATGTTAATCTAGATTTCTGCCAAACATTCAACTTACTAACCCGTCAAGTAAAGTGTCTTTCATAGTTTCAGCCTGAATTTTGTTTTACCCGTGTTTATCACAATTCTAAGAAGCTGCACCATGTAGTATGTAGTTATCTTAACTGTCACTCTGCTCAATGTATTAAGGAAGTTTGTTCAGAGCTTTTAGATGCTGAAGCCAGTATACATGAATTATTTAAGAATACTAAATAGCCAGCAGTCTTGTTGGTTAGCTGGTAAGCAGGATGACAGCTAAAACCAAAATGGAGTTGTTTTATTTTTAATGTATATGAACTTAAGAGTAGCAGGGTTGAAGCAAAATTCTAATGCCCCCATTTTCTTTCTTTTATTTTCAAGGAATCACTACAGTTCTAACAATGACCACTTTAAGCATCAGTGCACGCCATTCTTTGCCCAAGGTGTCCTATGCTACCGCCATGGACTGGTTCATAGCTGTGTGCTTTGCCTTTGTCTTCTCTGCACTTATTGAATTTGCAGCTGTCAACTACTTTACCAATCTTCAGACTCAGAGAGCAATGAGGAAGGCAGCCAGGGCAGCAGCACTGGCAGCAGCACTATCAGCAGCAACTGTACCGGCAGAGGACGAGATTGTCTCGGTAATTGCTTGCTTTTCTGATAATAAGCATCATATAGGAAGAGGCAGCTGAAGTAGTGAATGAAAAACAATATTAAAGTGATCTTAACCTGAAACAGATTATGTAACCAGATCATGCCTATTTATCAAAGACATTGTTCTTACTTCAGAAAATGAAAAGACTTCATTTATTCATACTGTTTATTTAAATTTGAGGTATGGCTTACTAGAGAGATGTTTATTTGGTAAGATATTTAAGGAAAGCCATTAGACTGTTACCCATAGTACTTCTCTTGAGGAATGCTGTAGGCAGTGTGGTCAGGCAGCTGTGGTTCTCAGTAAGTCTGCAGAATTTGTAGGGCACTGTACAATGGAATGAACATGTGCATTGGCCAGATGATTATGGGATCACTGTAGTACACTGGTACATACCATAAGTGGGTCATCTGGAAGAAGAGGAATTAGCCTTTACATAAACTTGGCATCTGTTACTTTCATAAAAATCTGTGTTGGTGGAAGCTGGGGGAAAAAATACACAGATTAAGGATAGATTTTAGTACATGCGAAAGACAGGAAGGCTTTCTAGTATCAAAAAACTATGTCAGAATTGCCTGTAAATATTATTCCTTACGTCTAGGGCTAAGTAATGAATACTGTCTCACAGCATATGTTAATATATTTACCACTATAGCCCTCCTGCTTTCAAAATCAGTTTTACTACCACCATATTTCCCATTTTGAAAGGAATAACAGAATTTGGATGACCTTCTGCAAAACCTGTGAGCCTTTAGTTGAATAAGGAAGTCAATCTAAGAGCTATTGAGTATCAGGGCAACATCTTACCCACCATATAGTAATTTTTCCACATTTACTTGTAAACAGCAGTTAAAGTTACAACATTTAGGTACATTAAAAACATTAAATTCGTAATTGACAAGTTCCATGTAATAGTGAAACCAAAGCTGCACAGTATCTTCTTACTGGTCCTCATTGGAGCTAATCAACAAATGTTCTTCACTTCAATTGGGAAGCATTGTGCTTGTAAGCTATATTGTATTTTGCTTATAATTTTATTAATATTGAAAAAAACTGAAGATATTGTAAGTTATAATAAAATAATGCATTTTATTTTCACTAAATATATAAACGCAAAAAGAAGCAGATCTTTATACATTTTAACTCAGAACCACTGAGAACTAGCTGCTGGGTTTTTTTTAAACCACAGTTATATAAAGAAAATACAAAAGAAAGTGCAAAAAATTTTAAAGGAGCTTGGAAGCAAATGTTTGCAGAATCTCGCACTGATTTTGAAGTGACAGCAGAAAGGCTGATTTAGTTTCGGCAATATTTGCAATGTTTATTTCTAAATTTATTTTAACTAGTAAATTTTTATAATTGTATTTAAACCCTACAAAAAACTGAGAGGAAAAAAAAAAGAATGCATTTGCCAATATTTAGGACATACTTGCCCCTTTCCCAATATCATGCTATTTGACTGAGAAGTACTCTGGACTGAATGAGCAGAACATTGCAACAGTAAATTAGTGTAAAATAAGAAAAATACGGTTAAGACTGAAGGAACTTTAGAATGTACTAAAGCTTCATTTTTATTCTTTTGTTGACTTTATTTTGACGGCAAGCTGTCAGAAAAAAGCCAAAGAGATCACTTGGCTTTATGTAGCATGAGGAAAATATTGATAGCTGCTATATAACGAAGAGGAACAACGGCTCTGATCTTCCCTACGCACACACTTCCTTATTCAAGTTTGAGTTAATCATAGGGAGGTTTCCAAGAAGGAAAAAAAAAAAGCTACCTTTTTTTCCACTGAAGTCCCTGCTGAGTGATATGAAAACAGTTTGGCCTACTTTGCACATGCTACTGCTGGTGAATTCACAGCAGATGCTAAAAAGCCACCTCCATCACCACCCTCCCCGCCCCAATCTCTAGAAGACAACTGTTTCAAAGAATAACCCTCTGCATATGCCCAGACATTTACAACATACTCCTGATGATTGTGGCTCCTCCAGTACTTGTGGGTGAGATTTACATAACGTCTGTGTCATTGCAGACCAAGCTAAACACAAACTACAAAAAAACTATTGAACAAATTAATAAAAGAAAAAGAAATTTAAAGACTTCAAATTTCTTATCAGGGGCTTCAGCCACAAACAAGCACAGAGCCAAACTGAAGACACGCCTTCCTCATTTTGTAAATATTTACTTGTTAGTTTTTCCAAGTAAAAACCAGCAAAAAATAAGCATCTAGGAATAAAATAAACATCTAGGACGCACAATGCAACCATTTCCTCAAGACAATTGCTTACAACTAGCTAACAACATACAGATTTAGAAGAGTAGTAAACCCTATAACTTCAAGGTCCCAAGGTAAACTCAGTGTCTAAAAGAGCCCACAGTGTCCACAAAATTCAGTAGTCCTGATCTTGCTCAAAGCTCTTTTATCCAAGACAGTAACAAGCCCTGTAAGTCCACCGCTTTTTTCTCACAGGACCAGTTCTCTATGAGAACGCACCTATGCGGTAATAGAAAAAAGCAAAATCATTGAGATCATAAAAAATGAAGGGTACTTGAAGTTGAAGGAAAGATGATGTAGTCAAAATGGCCTCTAGAAAAATTAACTATTGGATTTAAAAGGTCCCATTCCACAAAGGCATGCTGGGAAAAAGCAGTAATTACAGGATAACAGATTTTAAGAAGCTTTTCTTTTTCTTTTTTCTTTTCTTTTCTTTCTTTTTTTGTGTGGTGTAGGTAAGAGGGGAAGAACTTTTGTATGCTGTCACATAGATGGATGTACTGCAGTCAGTGATAAAATTTCAGCTGAAACAGACCTGAACTAGCTAATTTGAATGCCAGCAGTGTAGTTAGCACAGGCTGATTGTGTGAGTATATGACCATTTCCTCAGGATTATCATCCTCTGCTGAGCTTTGTACTTCTACAGCTACATTACTGGTCTTAGGGCAGTTACATTTAAATAAGGCACGCAGCATAATACTCAGTTTCTTTCTTAATGTAGATTTAGGAGCTGTTTCTGAGATCCTGATTTTCCCTTTGTTGCCCCATACCCCCCAACTTGTTCTATTTGTTTGCCTCTAAATTCTTTCATCACTTTTCTTTCCAGATTTTTCTTTTTTTGGTTGCTACAATGCCCAATTCTTATTCTTTACACCTTGTGTAATTTATCTTACCTCTCCTGCTCTTCTTTTTGCCTTTTCTCCCTATGTAGTCCATCTCTCTTCTTAAAATGTTTTCTAATTCACTAGAAAAAAAATTAATCTATTAGAATCCACATCTTATACATTAAAATGTTTTTTAACTGTCTATTTGATATAAAGAAAAAATAATTAAAATCTTTCCCTTCTCTTATACCCTGGGCTTCGGTACCTTGTCTTTTCTAATCTGTGATTTTTTTAAAAAATTTCTTTTTGCTCTTTTAGATAGGATAGTAAAGTTTTCCATCCACTTGTAATGCTAGTATTTTTATTTGTGATTTTTAAGTGCAGGAAAGTTGTCAGAATTTTAGCTATAGGAAAGGGCAGGTATAGGACAAAGAGTAGTGAACAGTGTGTCAAAAATGCTTAATGTCTTCTGCATTTATAGAAGTCAGATGGTGTTTTTACACTGAGAAAATTTCTGAAGATTGTAAAGGCTTACTTATTTTTTGGGGAGTCCATTTGTAAAAATAAAAGTGAAAAAGTGAGATGAAAAACTTCCTTGAAAATTTTGATGGCTATACAACTGCCAATGGAACCCTGCTACCAGTAGCAACATTAAGAGTAACAACATAGACTATATGTTTTTAATAATCTATTATCTTAAATTGCCTGAAGAGTGGCTAAAGAACATTTTGGTGGGAATAACCTTAGGCTGGCTAAACTAGTACTTTCTGTATGACACGAGATACGTTCTCTTGCTTTGCATAAGAGAAGCCCTGGGAGACAGTTTTGGTATAAATGAAAATTCAAAGGAGTTATAAAATGGCCAGTTAGAAGCTTTTGCTTCTTGAGTGAGGACCTAAACTCATCAAGATAAATGTATTTACAGAATATATTCCCTTTTTTAA
>VYZV01036184.1:32347-46810 GCA_013401275.1 Pandion haliaetus | reverse complement strand
GTAGTGCTTTCAAAAAATGTCTTGGGTGCAGTTTTGATAATTCAAAATTTATTTTGAAGTGTAAGGAAAATCAACTTAAAAGGCTTTGAAGTAAGTCACACTGACTATAACTGTATTAAATGGGTAGCTCCTTTAATTCATTAACTTTTACAGCGTGGCTCAAAAGTGTAACCTAGATTGAAGATTCACTACGTTAATCCTTTTAACCAGGAGTTTTGGGGTAATTCTGCCTAAGTTCTGGCAAAGTGATCATGAACATCAAGCTGTCATAATGAAATATGTGGGAAGACCCATGCTGAGATAGTCAATCCTTTTGTATAAATGTGTTAAGATCTGGTTTCTGTTCAGATAAATATACACTGTATTTCAGTATGTTAATGATAAAATTTAGCAATGTATTTTCCTTTTTGCTCCATATGCAGTCTATGAAAAATAAATGCCAAACCCCATCCGGCTATCACTTCTTTATTTTACTACCATAACCTGCAGGCTGTGACAGATCACAAAGGTGAAAGGCAGGTATGTTCTTAAATGTCATGTCTGTTCACTACATAGTTTTCCTGCCAAGAAAAGTTGTTCTTAATGCTTGAAAGTTGAAAATCATAGCTTTTACATATGATAACAGTACTAAATCAGTAACAGTCTATCATCTTCGACATAAATATTTAAAACAAAATACAGGAAAAACAGTTCTTCTTACCTTTTTTTTTTTTGTACCAAGTCAAGAATAATGAATCATTATTTCAAGGGTTCCAGTAGGAAATGAAAAATTAGTTAACGCTGTCATTGCTGTGAAGAAAAGACTACCGTTCAGTTGTATCTTATCAGAGGGCACCTGTATCCTCGGCATCCCCCCCACCATGAAACACAGTAGAAGTTGCCCTGGAGAATGTAGTCTGTGGGACACTTTATTGCCAGAGAGACACTTTTCATGACATTTCCCTCCTTTGGTTATAGATATCTAAGAGATCACTCTAGATACTGTAAGAGACAGTGGTACTAGTACTATAATTTTCCAATCACTTTTAAGCTATGTTGCTGTTCAAAGAATTGGTCATACTCTTCCCTTTTCTTCTCTGGCTTTGTGTTGGTGGCTCCATGGCTCTGTAGGTATTTGTGTTGGTCAGCAAGTGCCCAGGAAGCGTTCAGGGTAAAAATCATTGTGATTACACGAGACACAATCTTTGTGTGCAGAGGAAAGAATGGCTTCTTTTCACAGAAGCAATGCCTATTTCTGCAAGCTTAGTGATTGTGAAAGTCTGGCAATATAGAGTCAGTCCTCCCTGAATCCTCATTCTAGGGTTATTTGATGTTTATATTAATTTATTAATTGCGCTCTGTCAGCAAAGGGGATAAAGAAAGAAAAGTCACTGGATTTAAAGTCTCATTTTCTGTTTAGACTGCAAAGATGCATCTCCCTTTTTATCTTCCAGGCCTCCTAAACCCAAAGGACAGACTTTAATGAATGAAGTGAGGTTTCTTGTATCATCTGGTCTCTTCTGATTTATTTCTATATAAAGATGAGATAAAGACCATACAGATTTGTCCCCAAACAAAACGAAAGTACAACAAAATTGAAGTTAGCATTTTATAAATGTTTTAGTTCTAGGTCTCCGCTATTGTTCTAGGGAAATGTAATATTGGAATTAAAAAAACATTTACACAACCAGTTTATCCCATTTCAAGAGAAATGCAACTTGTTGACTTAATGTTGAGCCCTTTCTCTACCTTCTAAAGCTAATTTTATTACCATGGCTTCATAGCAGTGATAATCTGTTAATACCTGTGCACAGAGAAGAGTCGCGTTGTTTGTCAAGCAGTGACAGAACTCTGTTTTTAAACTCTCTACTTTCTGGCTTATTGCTGGGCTGAGGCACTGCAAAGAATTTGTCACTGCAAACCTTCACAAAGTTGTTGTTCTCTCCAGTTGACTCCATTTTGCTGTTAAAAGTTTGTTGTAAGTAACTGAAGTATGGATCCGTTCCAAAAATGGTATGCTTTTCTCGTAACTGATAAACTGAAAAGCCATCAGGGAAAGGCAGAGACTTCTTATTAGACCAATGGTCTTGAACCCATGAAGCAATATCTACTACCAATTTCCCAGGAAGCTGGGCTCCTGTGAGTGCAATAGAAACCTGACATTTTTCAGGAGTGAGTCATTTGAGGAAATTTCTTGGCTGTGTTTGGAAAGCACTCAGGTATAAGAAGTGTTGTTTTCCAGTAGAAGCTCTGTAGTAGAAGTGCCAGTGCTGTAATCTCCAAGGGCTTTTGTGCACAGCTCGACTTGGATGCCCATCAGTCTTATAAAACAGGTTGTTACCAGTTTTTTTCAAAAATAAGGTTTAAACTGCCTCCTTGCTTTCCATATTTCCAACTTGCTAATAGGCAAATTCCCAATTTGCTCAGGATTTTGCAAACAACAAAAAAAAGTAGCAGCAAATGTATGAACTGAAGTTGCTAGACTCAGGAGTGCTAGATTCTCTCAACTTCCAAAATTTACTATTTTCTCTGTTAAATGCTGAGAGAAAAATAAAACTGATGTCATAGCTCTACATATCTACTCTGCTTTGGTACTCTGGGATTCATGGGGTGAAACAGGAACATCAGATGATGCATGAAATCCTTTTGGTGATTATAAGCCACATTTTTGCAAGCGTGTAAAACTAGGAAGATATCATTTCAGTTCAAAACAATCTTCTACCATCTCTCATTTTCTACTGTATATTATACATTAGACTTCAAATAAAATGAGGTTGACAGAAGTTGGTGACATTTCTCATCACACAAAAAGAAATGTAAGTTACAAAATGGCAGACTGGCATTTTTGCCATCTTCTGTCTGCTGTCTGGAAGAGGATCTGGCCAAGTGATCAATGCACCTATCAGTTCCATATTAAATTAGTACAGCTGAAGGAAGGCAGAAACAATTTGCACCAAACACTGTATCCCTGAGCAAAGGAGAGACAAAGTTCCAATATCCAGATCCCTCCACCAGGCTACGGTTGTTTTGTAGTCCACACAAAGCTAATATACTGATTTGTCAAGTTACAACTGGCTTAGGAGGCAACCGTATCGGTAGCTTTCCCTTCCCGTACCCACTATGGGCCTTTGAGAAGATGCATTTAAAAGGCTGTTGTAGAATGTGGGGCCTACAACTGAAGCAGTGGGGTTGGGGATTTTTATGTGTGTATTTTATAACGAGGAGGATAACAGAGAACATCTCAAATTCTGTGAAATACCGTGAGCAGACTACTTCATAAAATCCAGTCATCTTGCTGTCCAGGCTTTCTTTGCTTCAGTATTTGTGTAAACTTAGTTCAGTTCTTAATACAGATTCACAGAAAAACTTCATTAAAAAATATTACCTATGAATGAAGAAGTTCTTCGGTGTGCTCAAGCTCTGCTGAAATAATTCACTCAGCCTTGCCTGATAATAACCCACCTATAATAACATCATGCACACATAAGCATGTGGTTGAACTCATTCCATTCGAGTCTTTTCTGCTGCAGAGGTGAATGTGGGTATCTAAATTAGGACAGTTGGCTCAAACCAATTTTTCAGTGGCTAATACCACAAGAAACAACCAAGACTGTTAAGGAGGATTTCCCCCCCTTGCCAGTGTGTGCTTTGGAGGGACTGCACATCTATTGAGGAGCCTCAGAAAGTATGCTGTGTGTGGAGAGCATGATGGCAGCAGGCTAACTCTTGCTCCAAACCACCCTAACATACCTTCAGGAGGTACCTGCAGGAGCGCCATGGCGATAAGTGCCTGTGTGGCATCTGTCAGAGCAGGCAAAAAGCAGGACAAGCACTCAGTGGGGTATGAGGGCAGAAGTGGATGCTCACACGTGTGGTGGTGTGTGTGCATGGACTGGTGACAGGGCTAGAAGCTGCAGGGCTGTGAGGACTGAGGTGTTCTCTGTGTCTGTTGGGTGTGGGGTGGCAGGAACCCAGTTTCAAAACAGTGTTTAATTTTGCTGTAGAATTTTTCTCTGATTATTGGCTACAATAACATGCCAAAACGGACAATCCAAATTTAAATCTAATTTATTTCTTAAATGAAAAGAGAAAACACATTAGTGAACTCTGACAGACCTGTGCATACCTGTCAGATAACTTAATTTCAAATTATATCAGTGATTTCTAACCTAATTTATGTGAGGTTGATTTACACTAACTCACTAATGACATAAATTATCCAAGCTTTTAACCATTCTGTTCCCACGTGCTCTATAATTAAATCAAAACCAGATACTCTTTTTAAGCTGCACATCTTTATTTAAGCTGTTGGTTTAATGTGTGAACTTTACAACCAATCACGCATATATAAAAATGCTTGAGCATCTAGGGATTGCAGTGTAACAGGAACTTAGATGAATTGTATAATAAGATAGAAATATATAGCCTCCTACAATATACAGTGGTTTTGATGAGATTTTGGAGTTCAGAGATAAATTGAATGGTAAACTTAGCACTGCCTTGAGGGACCTTGAGTTGTAGCTTTGAGCTCAGGGAACTTGTGGCTTTGCAGTGTTGTTTGTTTACTTTGTAACTCTTATTTGCCTGAATTTGTATTTAATTAAAACCTTAGAGAAATGAGACTTCTGTCTGAAATGGCTTCTTTATAACGTGTGAAAAGGCTCTCAAGGAGGATTGGCTGTTTTGTGACACTAGCTTCCAAAATAATGACTGCTGTGTAATGTTAGAGGGCATTTCCCAGCATGAAAGATTGTCCTTAATAGTTATGGGAAAAGAAAAAGTGTGTAGACAGCAGGGATTAGGAATTGCATTAAGAAAACTATTACAGAAAATATTTCTGTGGGTGCTTAATGTTCCACTGATTTCAGTATGGTTCCTTACCATGCTTACATTTAAGCACCAGCATAAAACTGCGAAGCACCAGTGCTTGGGAGTATCTTGACAAGAAGTGAATAAGGATACAGGTTGTGCCCTGCCATGTATTTTTAAGTTTTGATAGTACTCCGTAGGGGTTACTGTAATTCATATTGGTATCGAAGAGTGGAACAGTTAAGTTCCAAATCTTCTTACTGCAGTCTAGGAACTGGGAGGGATGGCACTGAGTGCAGTCACAGGGGATGGACCTGATCAGATCCCCAAAGCCACTGCTCCTACCCACGCCCCAGTGACAATTCTGTACTAGTAAGAAGATGTGCAGATAGGGCTTACGCTGCATTTCATGGGATTGTTGTGTTGAGAAAAGGCAGAGGAGGGGCTAAACAGCTTGTAGTGTAGGTTTTACTTTAAAGAAATCTGGGAAAGCTAATTGCTCACCCAGTCTTTTAGTAGTAGAGTAGAGAAATTAGAGAAACCTTTTATAGGAAAAAGTTCTCTTCTACCAATGCACGTGCTTCTACCATTTGAGCTAGGGGAACAGTTTACGTGGTTAGCGGTTGTGGGAACAGGCTCTTAGTCCTTTAGGCTGGCCCACTGCCAGAAGACAGAAAAGACACATTTGGCCCCTATGTCCAGTAAAGGCTTCTTTTGAACCTTCAGGCCTGATGTACTTTTAACCCCTGGTTGTACATAAAAATATTTTCTGACATCCTGCTATCCTCTTCCTCCTTCTACCAGCATTCCAGCACACAAATCTTTTTAGTCATCAGTAGGAATTTTAATTGCTTGGAGTTTCTGATCCTTATTTAATATATATATGTATACATATACACACACACAGACATACACTTTATTCGTCTGATATGTTTGATGCACACCTTGTTGTGCTTGGTGCCACTGCCGGTGCGGGAAGTTTTCAAAACAGCCCTGTACTTTACAATTTCAAAAAAACAGGTGCTCTTCTTGCCTGTTCATTCAACCAGTGTATTTTTATTCTTAACTCAAGAAGGTAATGGTCTAATTTTCAGAATTACTGATCATCATCTAATAGTGAGTGGCTCGCAAATTCCAAGTCATTAGAATATAGGAAAATCAGGATGGTAGTTTTGAAAGTCCTGAATGATGGATGGGCAAATAAGGTATGGAAAAGAGGCTTAACAGGAGTCAAGGTTAAAGAATCAATAAGAAAGAAGCTTGGATTTGTATACCAGTCCTAGCCACTTAGTTCTGTTGACTCAGGAGATATAAAAAGGTAGCACAAATACCCATGTAAGTTCAATTAGTTCAACAATAACACTGAAGAACTTATCTCCAAGGCAAACACCAGCCCTGAGACAAATATTGGAAGGACAATGCCACTTGCACCATTTCTACTGTGAAGAAATGGCATCCTTCTCTGTAACAGCTGGAAGAAACAAATGGGATGAATCTATGACCTGGGGGAGGTAACGGAGTGCATGCTCAGCAAGTCTGCAGATGGCACCAAATTGTGAGGGGCAGTTGGTATGCTCAAGGGCAAGGCTGCCATTCAGATGGATCTAAACAGGCTGCAGGAATGGACAATTGGGACGTTACGAAATTCATCAAGGACGAATGCCAAGTGCTGTACGTGGGAAGGAAGAGCTCTTTGTAGTTGACCCAGGCTAGGGAGTAGTTCTGCAGGAAAGGCCCTGGCGTCCTGGCAGACAGGGAGCTGCTCAAGAAGAGATAATGGGCGTAAACTGAAACATGAGTGGTTCAGACTGGACATAAAGAAAGCCTTTCACACCATGAGGACAGTCAGACAAAGGAAAAGCTTGCCCAGAGAGGCTGTGCAGTCTCTGTCCTTGGACATTTTCATGACCACCTTGAAATAAATGAATAAAGCCACCTGTACTTACCTCAGAGGTCACCATTTTTAGAGCAGGAGGTCAGATTACAGACCTCCTGTGGTCCCTTCTAACCTGAATTATCCTACAATCCTATGCCAGAAAAAGGTTAAGAGAATGAAGAAAATGTAGAAATAAGTGAAACACTATTTTATATTTATAAGCAGCAAATAGCCATGGGGAAACCCAGTAAGAAAAGATGAAGATGAATGATGCTGGCACTGCCAGCAGTCTAAGTGATTTTTATTTGGCCCATTATTCATGAGAAAGGCTGAAGAAGGTCAAATTCTGGAAACTGGAGTAAGTGAGATGTTAAAAGGTTTTATGATTATGCTGGAGCGGACAGGCAATTAGAAGTATTAAAAGCTGACAAGGCACAAGGTCAAGATTAATTATATATTTCAGTATTCTAGCAGGAGTGGGAAGAGAAATATTTTGAGCAGCACATGCTTTGCAACAGTGGAGCTTCAAAAGATGGGTGTAGGTCTGAAGAACTGAAAATACAAGGGGGCTTTATTTTGCCCAAGTTCAGTTTCCACAGGAAGACAGCAGGAAGGGAAGAGTTTTTGAAAAGGAGAAGGGTCCAAATGAAAGCAAAACACATTCCTCTTTGTGATGTTCTGTATATTTTCTCAAAATAATTAATCTAAATTGTAAATCAATAGTCTTGCAACAGTTTTACTGTTCCTTGCAAGAACAGGCAATACAGGCAGAGGTAGCCCTGTGGGTGACAGCAGCAGGTATTTTTTATCCCCTCCCAGGTGTGTGAACATCAAAAAGACATTATGAAGAGCTGCTCAATTCACACAGGTGAAGCAGTAGCTTCAGATTTTCTCCCTGAGGACCTAGAGCACCATACTTCCTGGAGGACTATACTTTCTCTGATTAGATAAAGGAAAAATAAACAGGAACCAAGTCTGTGCATGACTGTTCCAAGTCTCTGGTGGATAGGTAGCTCCAATATAAATGCCACTGTGTACACAGATGACAGTGATACACAAAGGCAACAGATAGTAAGAATAAAAAAGCATAAAGAGACACAGTGAAAGTACAAGATAACCAGTATCCGTAAACAAAGTCCTCTATCTGAAAATAAGTTAAATACATTAGTGTAAATGAAGATACACTTAACTCAATCACTAAAATATTAACATGTGTAATATTAATCTCATCTTTTCATGCAAACAAGTTTTAAATAACAATACTGTAAGAACAAACCGCTGCCTTACAGAGATACTTCATCATACTGAGATGTAAGCAATATTCAGCAAGTTATACAATTTTCTTTTACAAAGACATTTCAAGGCCGTTTGGGAGCCAGGCACTGAGCGGAACATGCAAATACCTATCATACACACTAAGTCTCTAACCATCCTGCAGCAGGTAGTGCTTGTTTCAATTTACACATGGCCTGTATACTTCGTAAGAGTACTGTTCATTTCAACCTGACTTTTAAGAACACAGAAGGAATATTATGTATCCAGTCAATATGAACTGGATGCACAACATTTATTTGAACCTTTACTTGTACTTCTGACATCCCCTCTTCATTATCTATTCATTGCAATTAAGTGGGGAGCTTTCCACAATGTCCTCCTCCCTCCTGCTGAGTGCTGTTCTAGTTTATTCTATCAGGAGAAAAGTATAGCTGCTTCAGCTTCTAGAAACCTGATTCATCAAACTGTGACCATGGGGGCATTCCTGGTAAGTGCCTGCATATCCCAGAGATCTAGAGGCTTCACTTCTGAAGGTCAATGTTAAACTAATGCAGAGGAAGGGAAGAGAGCGAGATAGCAACAGGGAGTCCAGACAAAAGGAGGAGAACTCTGGAAACACTGGCTCTGGGCACCCCACAGTACAGAGCAAAGGACTCTTATTTCCTCCTCTCTCTGGGGCAATACATGTGGAGTTGGATGCAAGTTCTCCAAAATATTACCCTCTGTATTCAGTCTTTCTTTTATTTCTATTTTCATTTCAGATCTCAGGTTATGACTGGTCTCTTTTTTGCTTGATTTTTTGAAGAGGACTTCCAGTAGGGAAAGGAGAGATGTAACACAGAAGGCTAAGAGTAGGGCAATAACTACTAGGGACAATATAGGAAACAGAACAAATACTGAACGGATACGAAAAATGTAAGGGAATGTATTCAGCAGTGGATTGATAGGCTTAGAGATACAGATTTAGATCATCAGGGCATACTGCAGAGAGATGTCAGGGCCCCGAGGGTGCCACCGGCCCTGCAGCCCCTTTGCCCTGGCCCTGGCTGGGTTCGACTGCAGCGCGGGCTCTGCCCTGACCCACCACAGCACGCTCCAGGATCAGGCTGCTGGGGGAGGCTCCGTGGGGAAGAGCTGAGGGAAGCCTCCCCGGACCTTTGCCCCTGGGACTGACTGTGGTTATCGCCACTGCCCGCTCCCCCCATCAGGTGCAGAGGGGCTGTGGCCAGCAATGAGGAGCTCGGCCTGCTCTCCTGCCCTGTGGACAGCCCCTTCTGCTTCTCCCTGACCAGGGAAGTATTAAGAACTTTCAGCTTGGCTTTTCAAAATTGTCAGGCCTGTATGAAAGGAAAAGCCTCTAGGCTGGGTGAGAGTAGAGATATGTAGCTTGGAAAGCTTCCCTTCTTAAGCTTTAGTGGTGGCCATTTTGACTTCCTCTTCAAGAAGTATGTATTTCACTGATAACATATTAAAGGACAAAGCATGGCATTAGGCACCAGTGAGCCTCTAATAGAAGCAGAATGACTAGAAGATTGAGAATGCTGCAGGCTTGTAAATCTGATCTCAGTGGCAGAAAATACATGGAGAGCAATTATGCACACAGAACATTTAGATATATGTAATTGCTTAAGGGCTAGTCAGCATGGATCCTGGAAAAGAAGATTAGGCAAGATAAATGTGCTTGGCAGCTCTGAGTAGGCAGGACAGAAAGAATGGATATAATTTATCTGGATTATGGGGAGGGAGGGGAAAATTTCTTAATCCTACATAAACCAAAAGATGACTCATTTTCAAAGTCCATAAACATAGCTTGAGAAAAGATAGCTAATGGACTGGATTATAGCAGGTAGAGACAACAGGCATAAATATCATGTAACACTTTTATTACAAAAATTCTCCATCTGATTTTCCAAGACTGCTTAGTGAACCCCTGAGGCTTTGTGTTTCTCTCTATTGCATGTAAGTAACCCCTACTGACTTTAGTACTGTCCTAATATAACCTGAGTCACTGCAGCAGTTCCTATAGCAGAGGCTTGATCCTGTATTCGCTTATGAATATCTACTTTCACAGAAGTTAGGAATAGAGGAAGGGCTCCAACCTGGCATCAAGGACCCTGATACGAATTAAGTCACCCATTTTAGGATGTGCTAGAACATGTGTTAAGAACATGTGTTGCATGAACTCAGGGATGGAAACTACTGGAGGCAGGACAGCTCTCTGGGTCTCCATCTTCATTTTTATTTCCATCTCCAGCAGCCGTTCTTATGATTTTGCTTTTATTCTGCATGAAAAGTTTCAGAACTTTACTCAGAGCAGAGCAGGGACATTTTCACCTTAGAGTACATTGGATGGGCTTGAAAACTCTTCACAGATTGGAGCCCAGTGAGTTTTTCATATCTTCAATTGCAGTTGTAGTCAGTGTCCATCTATTGCATGTCCTGCATAAGCGCTCTCCTGTTTAAGGCCTTGTTGCTGGCAGTGCCACTGCTTCTGGAGTGAGGTATCCAGGCACTCCTCAAGGATCTCAGAACGGCTAGAGCTTTAGAACTGAAATAACTTCTAAAGCTCATTTTAACTGTGCACTGAAGGCTTCACCCAGTTTATAGGGGGAAATCAAATTGCTCAGAGTAACTTTCACAGGTGACTGTCTCATCTTCTAGCTCTAAAGCACGAAGTGGACTGTTTTATAGGGGCTTCTAGCAAGAGAAAGAAAGCTTCCTTCTAGCAGAAGACAATGAAAACCCGTAACGTGTACCACAACTACCCGCACAGGAGAAACGTGAAAGCAGAAAGTAAAAACCGAGAGGCTCACCTCAGGCCGGTGGGCGGGTGCCCCCCTCGGCGGGCTCAGCGCGCCACGAGTGGCTGGGGATGGTTCTGAAATCCAAAATGGCGCCGCCCGGCTGAGGGCCGAGGAGCGGTGGTGGTGGTTCGGCAGCGTAGGCTTGAGGGAGTGGCTGCAGGTTTGTTTTTATTTTTTTTTATTTTTTTTTTTGCTTACGTGCTTTTAGAATTATTTCAGAGTTATGTTCAAGACTGCTGTCTTGTTCTTTCTTTTGCAGTAAGTTACCCTGTCGAGAAAATTTCAGGGGAAGATTGCTGTGCTTGTTTAGGTTCTATGGGCTTAATTTTTTTTAAAGTATAATGATTTAAGCTGCTTACTTAAAAGGCGTCTTAAGGATTTGTTTTTTCCTCATCTTTTAATACTTTTGGCTACTCCAAGTTGTAAAATGAATTGGCTGTTGAGGTGTGAAGCTTTGTGTTTTTGCTATACACTTGCTACTGTGCTGGTATAACCTCAGTGACTACTCAGGCTGAGACATTCTGTGGAGACTTACCTGTGCCTCTAAGCGCTCGATGTGCCGTTTTTGCTATAAAAAAGTATAGCTCTTACAGGTATTCTAGGTAATGCATGTGCTGTTCTGAGTTGGTGTGTTTTATGGCTACAAACATGTCTTTATCATGGTTTCTATTTGGACCATCTATTTCTGTGGGCAGTGGGTTACTGTAATAGAGCTCACAGGTATTTTTGCATTAGTGTATCATCATACTCTTCTTGCTCCCTGTATTTCCCTTTATTTAGATCAGATGAATAAAAGGAATAAGATTGCTCAAGACCTTAAGTGAGGTTCAGGGTCATCATGGCGGTACCTAACTGCAGCTGGTAATAATTACGACAGAGCTTAGTGCTGGTTTCTAGGTGGTAGTTACACTCCTTTTATAGATTAAGGGCAAGTCTTAAGAATACATTTTTATTTTGGCTTTGTGCTGGGAAAAGGTTAGAGAATGGAGATTTACGAACATCCCCACCTCTTCCTTCAAGTGGGGAAAAAACCCACCTCTTTTCCTTGGCCTTGTTCCCTAAGGTACCTGCAGATAGTAATCATCTCAATGTCTACAAAAACAATAGCTGTTTTTTTGAGCATGCTCTTTTTCCCTACAAAAGGAGCAAGCAATGCAGGATAGATGCTAATGGCCTCTAGTAATGCATTAAGTAGTGCAGCTTAGCATGTGATAATGATGTCAACAGCCTGTGAACTACGGTAGGGTGGAATTTGTGTAAAGCTAGTGTTTTTCAGGATAAGTGAGCTACAGATGCTGGCTGGGGAAGAAGTCTACTCTAGCAGACCCCGTGCAAAAGCAAGCACAGCTATTCTGGAAGAGTTCACCAAGCCTCTTCTTGAGACCAGCCCCTTCTGGAAAGCGTCCCATCTTGTTAAATGGTCTGTTCTCGTGCTTAACCATTTTATTGTGAGAAAGGTGGGGGTTTTGTGCGCGCGTGTGTTGTGGTGCGTTTTGTTTTTTGTTTGTTTGTGGGTGTGTGGTTTTTTTGGGAGTCGTCGTCTTGTTTAATTTAAATCTCTGTGTGCACTGCCAGAAAGAAGAGATGTAATAGACTTAAACTGAAGCAAGAAAGCAAAGATTATTTACAACAGCCATTCCCCGTTGAGTGTTGCTGACTTGTTCAGTCTGTCCTTGAAAGCTGCTGTGGTCGCTTTGGCTTTGAAGTGCGTGTCTGAGGCTGGGAGCCTCTGCCTGTGACTAGGGCTTTCTTGTGTTGCTGCAACAACGGTGGTAAATGATGAGGATACTGTATAGGAAAATTCCCGCGTTTTCAGAAACGAGCCATTTGCTTCTGGAGTTGTTTCTCTGCAAAGCTGCCACAGGAGGTCAGTATTGTCCCATTTAACTGCTGCTTTGGTTTATCAGCTTTCTCGGAACAGCTGGCACATTTGTTAGACTTCATTGAGTATATTTTTTCGTTTACTGAAGCGTGAGGGAATTTCATGTTTGCAGGTAGAAGCAGATAGGTAGTTAAAAACTTATAACTTTTATTATTTCTTTATGTATTTGTATTGATGGAAGCAGCAAAGTGGCTGATTTATCTTCATTTGTCAATTTGATGGACACATGCTAATGGTACGAGTAGGACGTTCATTTCCCATCTGATGTAACACTTGTAGAAAAGATGATATTTAGTTGGTAGTGTGTACACATCACTTGCTTGATGCTACCTGCCAAGCCTGTCATTAAGATTTCAGGTGTGTTTTTCTACAGGGAGGTTAGAATGGCTGGAAGCAATAGGATGTTTTTTTGGGTGGTGGTGGAAATGTGTCTGCTTGCTCCTTTTGTGCAGGATAGCTGAGAGGCAATAACAATGGCCCAAAATCTGAAAATTTGCGTGACTTCAAGTTGTTGCATTGTACTATTCTCAAGTCATAATAAGAAAATCATGTTCACAATTAGTTTGGGATTTTTCTTCTAAAATGTACTGAGGTCTTGGGGTGGAAAACACTATACGGGATTTAGTTTTGTTTATCTAATTAAAATATAAACAGTCTTATTTTAATAATGTGTGAAATCTCTTTGTTTTAAATTGAATGTTTGTTTGCTTCCTTTGGAAGTGTCAGTTACTCATACATGATGACAGAAGTGCATGAATAAAGAAGCCAGGAACAAAATACCAGAGCCTTCTCATTCTGCCTCTTGACACTCTGGAAATCCTAGTGTTTAATTTTCACTTGGTACAGCAGATTGCGTAAGCATTGAAAAGAAATGCACCTAATCCTGAAATGCACTTTTGACCCCTTGTCTTTGACCCTGACACACATGTTGGCATTGGATATAAAATTCTGGCAGTTTTGCTTGGTTCAGTAAAAGACGAGTTTGCAGAGATGGACAGGAAATCCATTCCTACTCTGTAGATTTATCACAAAAATGCCTAAAGCAAACAGCAAAGTAAGTTTGCTTTACTGGAGACAAACTCACACCTTTGGTCTCTCAAAAACCCTGTTTACAAGTTAAAGCCATGGCTCAGTCTGTCTTTCTTCTTAAACTACCAATCTATAGGTGCTGCCTGAAGGCACTTGCAAAGAAAAAAATTGGGAGATATCCTGCTGCTATCATGGTCTAACAGAAGCGCTTGATGTTCTGAATATAGAATGATTGTGTTTCAGTAGTCTGAAAGCCTGGAGAGCTGAAGCTGAAATGATGGTACATGTGTGCTGTCACCAGCAAAATCTGATTGCTCTGCATAGGAAAAGTCCAATTGAAGTTATCCAGATGAATACAAATCTTTCTGGTGCAAAATGCATTCCCAATAAGCCTGTTAATGGGCTATATCATAAAAAGATTTCAAAAGGTCAGTTGAAATGACTCTTTATGTTATCTTCCTCAAAGGCTGTGCCTACGCTTGGAATAGAGTTGTGTTTGAAAATGGTGTTGAGACACAGTTTGAGTTCAGCTCTTGCTGTTCCATTACGACAATGATTTGGCAGCCTGGCAAGAGCTTGGATGAGCTGTTAGAAGCTATGTTTTTCTCTTGGAGGAGGAGGGGAAAGGTTTTACTTTTGTTATATTTAAACAAAGTGCTGTCTGGCACAGGTACTTTTGAATTTTTTTTTTTTTTCCCTAATATGGCTGGTTTTATGCTAAACATTTTTTCTGTGTTACAGGTTGTGGATGACAGGGAATCCATCTTGAACTGCTTTTAAGACTGTTTTGAGCATGGCTTTCCTTCTCA
>VYZV01036184.1:329-13137 GCA_013401275.1 Pandion haliaetus | reverse complement strand
TCCCAGAGGCGTTACCACCGTCACTCCCCGCCTAGAGGCGGGTCCGACATTTTGGCGCGCTCGTCTGACATTTTGGGGCGGCGAATTTACCAGCAGCTTCTTAAAGGGGCCGCCTCTGCAGCCCCCCTCCCCTGCCACCAAGGAAAACCGCACCACACAAACCCATAACACTTTCTTTAATAAGCGTTAATGATAGGTTTGATTTGTGATACCTCAACAGTCCCAACTGACTTTTTTTTTTTTTTGTTTTGGAGGTCATTCTCCAAACTTCATATAGTGTCTATAGCTTGATTACTTGGTTAACTTTTTTATTTTTTGATGTACAAAGTCTTTCCTTGCTGTCATCTTCATTTGTCTTAGCAGCATCTACCCATGCAGCTAATACTCTCTGTTGACAGTGTTATGGGCCCAGGCAGGATTCTTTACATTAAATAGATGTTTGAAAAGTTGTTAAAATTCTATGAATTCCTGGTTTCAGTCCTTGAAAGCATAATCCACAAGTTCATTTTTTTTGTCTGGATGCCTTTGTGTTGTTAAAAACTTCCAGACAGAAGTCCAGTGGAAAGTCAGCTTGGGTATGTCTGTCTACCTTAGTGCAGATGCCATGAGGTGGCCTTTCTGGCGTGGAGTAGCAGAAGGCATCACTAACCATTTTTCTTCTGGCCCCCTTCTATATCTGGCAATGTGTGTGCTTGTATGTCTTTGAATGAGAAGCCTCTGCTAAATCCATGCAAAGTTTGGTGTTTTAATAGCCTTATTTATATGTTATGTAAAGAGGCAGAGGGCAGGGAAACAACACCAACACTTAAAGCTTCTTGCTCTGTGGGCCATTAAACCTCTATTTTATTTTTAGTTAGCAGCATTGTATAATGTAAATGATGACACTGTTGAGGCAGGGAGGTGTGAGAGACAGATAAGGTGTCTGAAGTGATTAATTAGTGCTCTAGTGACAATACTAATTGCATGTGATGTTGGACTCCTGTACATGTTGTCTTGTCTGATGGCAACAAACAGACATATCCTCCTCCCTCTTCCTTTCATTTAATTGTGGTCCATAACAACTAATCCCTTTCCCTAGCCTGAGAGCAGAGCATCCTCCTTTGTGAAAGGTTTGTTACTCTTTTTGTCTCTCCTGTATTTTGTGAAACTGTGTGACTCTTCAAGTTAAGGCATGAAGGCCACACACGCGCAATTGTTTGTGTTCAGAAAAAGCACAAAAGCCTTGAGGCAGGCAATTGGAAGTACTGGTCAAGTTCTTTAAAAGTGGGTGTCAGTGTTATTAAGACCAGATGAAATTGCCTGTCCTACTGTTCTTCAGCTGCACAAGAGAAGTGCGTTTAATTGAGACCCAACACTGGATCCATACCATATAGTAGTATTGTTAGCAGACTCAGCAGAGAGGTGTCAAACTGCCTGTGCTCAGATGCTTGAGTAGCCTCTGTTCTTCTGCAAGTGGCCCATCCATCTCTGCATCCAGACACACTGATGGGGCAGTTATTTGAAGGCTTACACCATCCTTACGTATGTTGCGTCTGTCTTTTGGATTACTGGAGAACTTTTAGTTTCTCTTGCTGTCTGCTGCTTTTTTTTCTAACACTTAAAACCCAAAAACCTTTTAGAGTGTACTTATATTATCTTATAGCTCACAGTGATTGATCATAGTACTGAGCTGCTGTTTAATGCAGATATGATGACATTGTGGGACAGTGTTGTTCAAATGAAAGACTAGATCATGTCAGTAAACATAAGGGGAACTTACAAAAGTGTGGTACCCAGAGAAGAACAGATAAATGTTAAGGGTAAGCCTAGCCTAGGTGTTGGTAGGGCAGAC
The DNA here is from genome assembly GCA_013401275.1 of Pandion haliaetus. Classification (NCBI taxonomy): domain Eukaryota; kingdom Metazoa; phylum Chordata; class Aves; order Accipitriformes; family Pandionidae; genus Pandion; species Pandion haliaetus. The sequence goes on along the minus strand of VYZV01036184.1, from coordinate 11,306 downwards.
ATTAAACTGCAAAACAAAGGCAGAGTACTCAAAGGCAGTTGAGGCAGCAGAATGAATCAACAGCTGGATCACTGAAAGTTATGCAGAGGTTAATTCAACAGATAGATCTGTATGGAAGCTTGTTTGTATTTTCTCATTTTCATGGGGAGTTTTGCCTGAATAAGCAAGATTGATTGAGCCTGCAGATGTTGCTTTATTATTAAAATTGTTATTTGCATTACGTGAATTGGACATTCAGATCCCTTAGGCAGCTTGGAAAATGCCAGCCCTACCCACATAATAAATAGGACCCATGTTAACCTACTGCGGGACTTTGTTTCCCTTGTTTCTGGACTCTTGAAGGAGACTGTTACTGCCGTCAAGGTAACTGTTCCAATCTCTTAATTCAGGCACAGAAACCTCTGCATTTGTGTACAAAGCTCACAGACTCAGTATGGCCATATAATCTACTTCTGGATACACAAAGGATAACTCAATCAAGTTTATTAATGACCAAGTCACACAGACAATACCCTGTTATGGGAAGGAATCTACTCCTACCGCATCCAATTTATGATATGCTTATGCAAATTTATATGTCTTTATACTGATGCACAATGACATCACTGAAATAAAAAAAAAAAAAATGGTGATGATGAGGAAGTCTGAAAAGGTTCAGTATTTAGACTGAGTGCAGGAAAATAACCGGTCTGAAACTATATCCAGAGTTTGTTCGGAGTACCTGCATTTTGTGAAGCAAAAAAGCTGAGAAGGTGTCCTGTTGTTGCCTAAGTTTGCTGTTTAAGAGCTGAGAACTTGATGTTTCAGGTGTTTTGGCTGTGTGTGTGCATGCCTTGTTGTGTGTCTTTTTTAAAAGATGTGGGCTGATTTGCACGTCTATAATAAGAAAGAAAAACATAGGCCACAGCTTGAGAACCACCTGTGAGTAACTTGCTCTTTTATTTTTAGCTTGTTCTGTTTTGTGATGTGTTGGCTTGTATTGATTACATGGGTAGATCTTTACGATGATGAGCTAAAGAGATTGAGCAGCACATGCAGTGAGATTAAAACAGTTTAATGAAGAATGCCATTTTTATGTTCAGCTTGAATGCTGCTTGCATTGCGCCATATTCCATTTTTACCTGTTCACTGCTTAATTGCTGTGTTGTAATCATAAGTATAAACAAATCTGAATTTATCATCACAAACCTGCTTTTTTGTTGACTTTTTCTTTCTGATTTTACTTTTGACTTTCTTATTTTGTTATTATTTTCAATTTAAACTGACTCCTATACATCTTTCTGGGTTTATAATTGTGAAGTTTTATCTATACTAACACTAGCTGAATGATGTGGAATGAAAGTGTTAGGATAGTCAAACCCTAGTGTTTAAGGGGGGGTGCGTGGAATTGTAGGAATGCTTAATACTGTAGAAATTAACACTAAATGTTTGATGGAGAAAGAGCAGTGAGAAAAAACTATTTTTCATCTCACTGAAAATCTAATGGAATATGAGAATAACAGCACTAAAATAATCGGATCACTTGCAGAATATAGAACATGTTTTTTCACAGGGGCACATGACTTTCAGGAAAGATAGGCACCAAACTAAGGATCACTTTTACTATGTTTTAGATCATGTCTTATCTTTTTTATTCTTCCCAATTACTATTTTTTGTTGTTCCAAAGTGAATTAACTAAAACAATTCAAACTGCCATATAGGATTTACACGGAATATACTTAACCGTGAAAGGTTGTGAAGGTTGATAATATTAAATGTAATAATCTCCACTCTGTTTTGGACATGTAGGCTTGCTGTTTAATTAGCTTGATGCCTGGTGCCAGGAACCACAGATAACAAATCAGATTTCTGCCCCTGCTATGACTTTTCTTTCTTGCAAAGTTTCACAGTTAAAGCCTGTGGCTTGTGGGGTAGGAGACTGCAATCTCTGTGTCTCCGTTTGCTGTAGTGGAGATAGAATGATTTCTTGCTCATAAGAAGTTGTTTGAAATAAAATGAGCAGGAGTTGGAGGAAGCCAAGGGGAAAAATACATTAAGTGCTGTGTATTACACCCTGTATGAGAGGGGAGGGGTTTGCAATAATTTCATCTGCCATAGGAGTTTTAGAATCTATATCTGTGAGAGAATGTCCTGGGTTGACCAAGTGTGTGCATTTGGGAAGGTAGCTTTCAGTCCCTGCTGTTGACTTTGCTCAACTTTCAATGAACTACTGAGCATACCCTGGAGCAATGACTGGAGTCTGATCCTCGCAGGTACGTCTTCTAATTGCCAGGGGATAGTATTGTTTCTGTGCACTCTGTTTAATATTTTGTATACACTGCATCAACACTTCTGGGAGTGGCTGAGGAGATGCACCCGAAAACCCATTTGAGGATGGGGAGTGGGGAAATTGTTCAGCTCCTGCTGTGGTTTAACCCCAGCCGGCAACCAAGCACCACATGGCCGCTCACTCAACGGGGGAGAGAATCAGAAGGGTAAAAGTGAGAAAACTCGTGGGCTGAGATAAAGGCAGTTTAATAGGTAAAGCAAAAGCCACTCATGCAAGCAAAGCAAAAGAAGGAATTAATTCCTTACTTCCCATGGGCAGGCAGGTGTTCAGCCATCTCCAGGAAAGCAGGGCTGCATCACGTGTTAATGGTTACTTGGGAAGACAAATGCCATCGCTCTCAATGTCCCCCCTTCCTTCTTCTTCCATCAGCTTTCTATGCGGAGCATGACGTCATATGGTCTGGAATATTCCTCTGGTCAGTCGGGGTCAGCTGTCCCGGCTGTGTCCCCTCCCCACTCCTTGTGCCCCCCCCCCAGCCTCCTCGCTGGTGGGGTGGGGTGAGAAGCAGAAAAGGCCTTGGCTCTGTGTAAGCACTGCTCGGCACAAATCCAAAACATAGCCCCATACTAGCTGTTATGAAGAAAATCAGCTTTATCCCAGCCAAAACCAGCACAGCTCCCCTTGCTGTATTGCGGATAGAGTAGAAGCGAAACTGTCTCTCATTTCACAGTTGTTTTGTTTTTTTTTTTTTCCCTCTAGCTTATGTGGTATTTAAGATGACATTTCTCATATTATTTTAGTGCATTAAGCAGTACATTGGATAGAGAGGTAATCTTCAATTTGGCTCTCTGTATGATGAGGACTTACAGTTTCTATAGAACTTCAACTGGAGTGAAAGTCATTGCCTTCCAGTGGAGCAAACAGGACCCTTGTATCCCAAGGAAACATGCCTTACCTTGTCTGTAGGTACTCAGCAGAAGCAGCTACAGTTGGCCCATGTACGAGGCAAAGGTTTTTGCTGAGTCCTTAAAACCAATGTCAGCGCAGCAGTTTTCTTACAGACAGTGTCTGTTTGCTGAACTTTTAAATAATGCTGTGGCAATGTGACACATTGCAATGCATCACTGACAGTAAGCACACACCCTGTTGAACCACCTGAACTTCTGGACATAATGTACCACATTATGCTTGTCTTCCTGTCCTGGAGTTGTGCTACTGAGATCAGAAAAGCCAGCTATAACCTAATGGAACTACAATGGTAAATCACTTTTTTGGAAGCAGTCCTGTTCTGCTCCTGTGTACGTGCACTGGGCGGCAGGGGTAACCCACCGTATTTCATTAGTTTTCCTTTCTCTAGAGAGGAGAAGCATCTAAGAACTGCAGACAGATAGGAGTCAAAGAGGGCATACCATGAGAGGTGTGTTTATAGTGCTATTTGTGGATTCCTGGGGGCCTTTAGCAAAGAGGTGGGATACTGGAGTTGGTAGATTTTCTCTCATGAAACATCACGATTTTACGATTTCCATCACCACCCTCCGACCTGCCTTCCACTAACTGCCCTTTCTTTGCCAGGGGGTCTCTGCCAGCCTTCTAGCCTCTAGGAACTAGGCATGGCTATGGTGAAACTAAAACAGAGGCTGAGTCTATTCTGTATGGTGAGTCTGCATGTTCGAGTGATGCTTTTGATACCAAAAAGCCGGTCGAAGAAACTCTCTTAAGACTCAATTTTAGAGTTCTAGAAAGCAGGCAGTCTTTATTGCAGTGCTGGATGCACGGGGGATAATTCCACCTAGTGTGCATGCCACAGGTTCAGCACAAACAGGTTATACGGAGTGACTAATTACATATTAATCAGATTAGTATACATAGACATAAACCCGATTGTAACTGATTATCATAGTACTGCCTACATCCAATCATGCACAATGAAGAATTCATCTGAGTCGGAGGGCTGCTTTTACGATCACTGACCCATCTGAGATTCTGTTGGCTGTCCTTTAAGTCTTTGTTCTTGTTCTTTGATCTTGAAGCTTAACGCAGTTTCAATCACGTGTGGTCAGTTTCAACATTGTTCCCATCTAGTGTACAGGAACATTTAGTCATAAGAGCAAAGAACTGCAAAACTTGTGAGTAATTACTAGGTAATCACTTGACTACACTTTTGCAATTACCTCTACTAGCTAGTCCCCTGGCTACACTTTTGTCTATTGTTTCACTTGTAATGTTAGTATATGATTTCTTACAATCATTTATCAAATCTCACTTTTACAGTTATCTAGCAGCAAACCAGTTTTCATAACAGGTACAAAATATTAAATCCATTAAAAAATATTTAAGCAAACCATACTGAATGTATGGACATATGCTGTCACTTTGAAGAAAATCTTGGTAAGTGTGAAGATGAATTCTGCCCAGGGTAATTAATGTAGTGTAAAGCTACTTGATGGAATTAGAATTTAAGGGAGCTATAGGTACTGTGTGTGTGGGCACTTGAAGTCCTCTCCTGTACTGTGGAACCTCTACCGCCATAGGTGCTCCAGTAAAGTCCTGGACTGCAAATATGACACATGCTAGTAGAACTGCGTTTCCCGAGGTAGTTGTACTGCATTGCAGACTACCCAAGCCAGAGAAGAGCTCTCTTCTGTCAGCTTAGTTATGTTTTCTCCACTAGTCTTGCCACAGTCGAGATTTTAATGAGGTGATAGAAATTTTTGAGATCCTGGTTTGAAATGTGAAAGGAGCAATGCCAAAACTTGTTTGGCTTTAAAAGGAGCCTGAACTGCTTTTAATGAAAATACTTCTAGTGCTATTGCAGTTGAGCTGTGTAGTTCAGTGTAGTAACATAGTTCTGCTAGCCTTGCTTCAGCTTTGTGCCATGAAGACAAACCTAAAAAAAATTAAGAGAATGACTGTAGGCAGAGTACTGCTTCTACTGCAGTACCACAATGTAGTATTAGTTTCTGCAGAAGGAATTCTACAGCTTTTTACACAGTCACAACTAGATGTAGACAAGACCACACTGAGTTCCCTGCCTCGACTCCTGCCTTGTGATTTTTTTTTTCTTCTTCTGGACTTAAAATTCCTTAAAAATACTTAGAATACTTGTATTGTGTTTTAAAAGTAAAATTGGAAGCTTTGCATTGTTAGCCTCTACAGCAGCCCATCCCTCACTACGCAGTAATATCAAACGGGGACCATGTAGGCAGTGTTGTCCCGTTTCATCCCCCAATATCCCTTTCTTGCTGATTGCTGCAGCACTCTATAATCAAGTGCTCAACTATTGTGAGCATACTTCAGCTTGTTGTAATTGCCCTTTGTTTCAGTCAAGAGACTGGTAATTACTCCTGTGGGCCATGCCTTTTGCTTTAGCAGCATTTGATTGAAACCAGTCATTTATTGTGGTAAAATGGTAATGCTTTCTGCAGTGTTTACAGATAAGCTTTCTGTGTGACAGTCATTTAGTCAACCCAACCATCCATATATTAAAGATATTGCACATTTTCCCTTTCTCTATTCAGACAAATCAACTGCTGTTTTCAGTTTGATTACATGTCGGTTCATAGAGATCATCCTATGAGTCTCCTCTCCTAGCTTCTGCTTGGAGCAAGATTGCCTTTTGATGGGCCTGTGCTAGTTTTTTGGCTGTTGGAAATTACTGATGTGGAACTTGTTAATAAAATTAACTAAATACCTTTATGTATGCTTTATTATTGTTCCCTTTTCCTTACCACTGCATAAAAGAATATACGAGTGCTTCATAAGGCCTTTTAAACATTAGTGGTTTGGAACCTACTAATACTTGCTTTATCAGTTACTCACAAATTATTAACTGGAGTTCATTTACAATGATATAAATCTTCTTATTATTGCCAAGTTCTCTTGGTAACTAAATATCTTAAGTCTGAAAGTGCTTTAGTGTTTATGAAAGAAGCCAGAAAACCTTAAAAGAAGAAAACTGGGATGGAATTCCTCTGAGCACTCTCAAATAGTGAGATGGCTGATATGTGTCAGAGGGTTAATTGAGTTGTTTCTGGGGTGGGCAGTCTGGGTAATAGAGGATGTTTGGGTGATTTTATGTCCTAAGAAATTGAAATGGGCATGTTTCACGTTATTCATTTAAAATTGGATTAAAGCTAACAATTGATAACCTGAATCTTGTTATAACCTAGAAGTAAAAAAATGTACAAGTTGGATTCAGTGACTAGTGGGTCATTGGGAGCTCTTTCACTCATCCTGGTAAGCTTTGTGCAAGGCATTACCTGTTACCACTCCCTCAGACATCTACGGTTCTGGCTCCCTTTAAAAAGAGACCCTTCAAAAAGCGTTATACATTTTCAGACTTTTGTCCGTAAATGAAATGGGCAACAGTTCAGATTTTGACATTTGAGAACGTTACCTTTAATTATGCAAATCCTTCCAAATGATTTGTAGGAGTTACAGTCTCAGTCTTTGTGCCTTATTACTACTCGGATACTGTGTGGCCCTGAGGGTTATGGGGCTGGATATTTTGCTTGAGCAATCAAGACTCAGGCTTTTAGATCATGTGTAGCTATCTTCCAGGTTTACTTGGATTAGGATCACTTAAATCCGTAGTTTAAAGTCTGTAAATTTTGAGTCTAAATGGACTTTGAAAGCCTGTGTGATCTATCACATCAAGACACGGAGGCCCACAGTGTGTTAATGGTACTTCATGAGCAGGTTGTCTTTTCAGTTCAGTTTGTTTGCATAGTATTTTTCTTCAGCAGCATTTTTGGTGGATACCTATTACCTGGTGCTTGTGTTGAAAGGGCTCCCCTTGAAGGTTGTAAGTTTCTAGGATACTTCACAAAAGAAGGAGTTAGATTTGATAAGTGGTGATTCAAATTGGCAGTAGTTTTTTTTGATATATCTCACCAAGACTCAAATCCTTCACTGTCTTGATAGTTCAGAATGAAGTTTTGTGCAGTCAGTGGCTGGTACTTTTTGCTTTAATTGCTGACATGCCAGGAATTACATAATGTCCTTCCATGTCTTATAATTCTGCTTGATCTTTGTGGGAGTTTTTACTGCTGCAGTTACATGTCTGAAATCTGGCTAGTGATATATGGTCATGTATGAGGAATCATTTTTGTGATCAGTTTACAGAGTTTCTAACCTGTCTTTAGCTTTGTTATTTATAAGTAAAACCGTTCCCTCTGGCTTTTTTTACTATCTTGGCTAGTATAGTAAAGGTTTGCATTAGAACAATAACTAATCTGAAGGTGACAGGTGACATTTCATAGACAAATTGATTATTTCTTGGATCCTAGCCTCAGTGATCTGTCTTCCTTTGCTGTGCTATGGAAAGGTGTTGTGGTTTAACCCTAGCCAGCAACTAAGCACTATGCAACTGCTTGCTCACTCCCCACAGTGGGATGGGGGGGAGAATCAGAAGGGTAAAAGTGAGAAAACTCGTGGGCTGAGATAAAGGCAGTTTAATAGGTAAAGCAAAAGCCACTCATGCAAGCAAAGCAAAAGAAGGAATTAATTCCTTACTTCCCATGGGCAGGCAGGTGTTCAGCCATCTCCAGGAAAGCAGGGCTGCATCACGTGTTAATGGTTACTTGGGAAGACAAATGCCATCGCTCTCAATGTCCCCCCTTCCTTCTTCCATCAGCTTTCTATGCGGAGCATGACGTCATATGGTCTGGAATATTCCTCTGGTCAGTCGGGGTCAGCTGTCCCGGCTGTGTCCCCTCCCCACTCCTTGTGCCCCCCCCCAGCCTCCTCGCTGGTGGGGTGGGGTGAGAAGCAGAAAAGGCCTTGGCTCTGTGTAAGCACTGCTCAGCAACTGCTAAAACATCCCTGTTTTATCAGTGCTGTTTTCAGCTCAAGCCCCATACCAGCTGTCATGAAGAAAATCAGCTCTATCCCAGCCAACACCACGACAAAAGGTGGCATCTAAGAATTAGCAGATGGGTAGAATACAAAGTACAGTGAGAATTTGAACTATAGGCTGTAGCATTCTGCCACTCTTAGATGTGTGTGTGGTGTTTTATTGGTTGGTGGTTTGGGGGGTTTTGGTTTTTTTTGCAATTCTGTTTTATGGCCTCTGCTTATTGTGTCTGATTGCAGGGGATTGAATTTGAAAATGCAGTAGTGTCGTCTTGTTCCATTTTTTTGTGTAATATGTTTGTTTGATTCTTTCTTTATTGTAATATTTCTTCCAGCTTGTACCTAGCCCTGTCAAATTTGAATGCTGCTGAGCCCATGGGACTTGTTTTGTCACAAAGGCCCAGGCTTTCTTTCCTGTCCCTTCTTCCAGAGGTAGGTTTTTCTTTCAGGAATTTTGTGGTTCCAAGGTCTTCCTCAGATTATAGGAGACAGTAGGAGAAGATCGGAGAATATAGTTAGGCCAAATGAGAAATATAAAATGTTTGTGTCTACATTGTGCCCTGCAGTAGTAATGATAAAGCTGATAGAAAAAGCTGTGGCTAGAAAGATACGCTTCCATTGTCCTTGGAGAAATTTTCCTGCAGTGTTGCATTTTCTGCAAGTATTTCTGATATTATTGCAATATTTGGTTAGTAAAATAGCTATTCTTTGAACATCTGAGTGGTTGCACTGTTGTAAGTTTGTCTTATTTGCTTGTTTGAAAATAGGAGTGGAAAAATAATGCCAATGTGAATGCTGTTGTCTCTGACTTGTTTGCCACTCTTCTGCTGGTACAAGTATGTAATGCAAAATCTCCCAGAAGAGGCTTGACAGAATAGTCAGTGGAAGGTGGGGGTTAATATTGAATCTCTTTCTTTTGTGATGTTAAGTAAAAATCAGTAAGAGGCAGAGGTGAGATCAATTGCAGTGTTCCATAGATCGGTCAAGTTAGGCTTTCCCTGTACGTGAGGAGGGCGTGCAGTCAGTGGCTCATGGTACCATTGCCACTAGGTCCTCTCTGAATTACACTAAAGTATTTAGCAGCAAAACCACCTGGAACGATTATAGTGATTTAACTTTTGTGAAGGTCTAATTGGATGTCTTTCTCCTTCAAGGCTTGCATAGCACAGACTAAGTGAATATGGGAAAATACTTGGGCATTTGAGAGTCGTATTACTGGTCCTAAAACAAAACTCTTGTGACAACCTATTAAATGGAAGACTATTTCAAACAAATCAGCCCTCTTTAGCAAAAAGACAAGTCTACAACTATTTCAACAAAAGGAGCAAGGAGTCTAACCAGCTTATCGAAGCTGCTGTATTTTTGCATACAGCACACATACAGGACAGTTACAGTGCTCAAGTAGGACAACCCTGCAAGTGCTGATGAAGGCAGACAGGTAAACAATGCTGAGAAATGCACCAGAAATACAGTAACAGGCAGGATATGGGAGCTTAGCCATTGTGCCAACAACTGTTGACTTAAATTATTACTCTATATATCCTCATCATGAATATTGTTGCTTGGACAGTACAGTTATTATTGTCAGTAGTAGAACAACCTTTTGGTTACCATCATGTTGCCTACCTATGTTCTGGTTAACTAATATATTGTGTAAGAACCCATCATCTGTGTTCCTGCTAGTCAGTTGTCATCGTTATTGATTGGAATCAATAATGACATAACATTTGTGTGTTAAAAACCCCCCGAAACCAACCCTAAACCCCGTCCTCCCCCCAACCCAAATCACCCCTTTCCCTAGTAAGGACTTGGCCTAGAAACAAATGGCATTTTAAAACAATCAAGCAAACAAAACCCCCAGCAACAAAACCCCCCCCGTTCAGCTTAGACTTTCAGGGTTATCTTTGTTAAAGCTGACAGACTTGTGTGTTCTTGTGTGCACTGACTGTATATGGAGTGAAATTTGGGTTTAGTAGCATAATTCTTCATCAGAGAGTAGGCAGGCTTGGAGCAGAACTGAGGAGAGAAGGGTGTTTGGAACAGAAAAAACACTATCTTGCTTCTCCTGGTGTTCATAAACGCAAATGACTTGGCCAGTCATACACCAGCCTTGGCCACCTTGGATTTTAATGAGTGTATTTTACATACATGATTAGTTTCTTAGTTTATTTTTTTAATGCTAAAATTTTCTTTTAGTGAAAAACTCAGTCTTGCAGTAACATGAATTTTTGAAGTGTTCAGATTAACAAGATTCTAATGGCTATATCTAATGGAATGATCAGGGCCTGGCAGAGAATGTTTATTGTAGATCTCTTCCGTTTCTACCTCTTAAAATGGTAATTATTAATAAAATGAGACCACAAAGTGCATCATACTGCACAAACAAAAGGCTGAACACTTATGCTCTGGCTGACATGAGTTCATACTTAGACATGTATACAAGTCACTTTGGATTGACAATGTGTTTCTCTACATGTATTAGTTTAACTTCTATAATGACATTGTAGTTCTCTGTAGATGTGCCAACAGCCCTGTATAAACTAGCAAAGCTGGTTTATGGGTTCTGAAAATCTTGCTTGGAGATCAAAAAGGGACTCATTCCAGGATTCAAATATGGAAAGGAACCCATATCCTCCCATTCTGGAAATAATCACCCTGTATTTTTGTGGAGGCATATGTAGTCTATATACATTTAGATGAAAAGAGAATCGCAGCTCAATATGCGGAAATTAAGGGCGTTAAAATGAGCAGCATCTGGTCTTGAGGAAAAAATGAAATAAAATGAATCAGAGACATGGTGAACCTTAAATTATTTAAGCTCCTCCAGTGGTAGTGCTCTGTAATTGCTTTCCCT
>VYZV01036183.1:0-10551 GCA_013401275.1 Pandion haliaetus | reverse complement strand
CCCCACACTACCGGTTCCCCTTCTTCAATCTGTTCTCCCAGAGGCGCTGCCACCGTCACTCCCCTCCCAGAGGCGGGTCCGACATTTTGGCGCTGGGGACCTTCTAGCAGCTTCTTAAAGGAGCCACCTCTGCAGCCCCCTCCCCTGCCACCAAGGAAAACCATGCCACACAAACCCATAACACAACTGTAAAGAGACTATTTCTCTACTCTGCAAATACTGGTGTATGATGGGTAGCAAGGCCTGCAGTTCTGATACTTCACATTATAAAATGTTACTTTCAAAGCCACAGCAACTGGACAACTTGATAACTTAATAACTCGATCAAGTTTAAAAAGAATCTGGGCTGAAATGCTCCATGCTGGGAAGTTTTGTTGGGAACGTTTCAGCACTAATAGATATGCTGGTTTTGAACATTTTTGGGAAAATACTTAAAGCTGTTTCTTTAAGAAATATGCTATATCCTGAAACTTGGAACAAATATTTGACCCAGCATGTAACAAAAATCCTCTTGTGAAGAAGCCTGTTGCCTTCTGCATGAAAATACCGTTAAGCTCATTCTTTGGAAAGTTACTGGTTTTCACAGTGGAGTGAAGAGTTTTACAGATTAATTCTCCATGGCTTCTTGCTTGTCTCAAGAACATGCTTTTCTTAGAGCTTCTCTGTGCCAACAAAACTGGGATAATTCGCAGAGCGATTATACTTCCCATTTGACAGTCAGTCATTGACCAAAGCATAATCCATCTGTCTGTAAACCTTTCCAAAGATTTCACAGATAATAATAGCAAAAATTATAGCAACATTAAAGTTACTTCGAAGTTGTTAACTTAAATGCTTCAAAGGTCCTAGCATTTGAGCACTTTAGTTTCCAAAAGGAATATTGTCTTTTCCTTTCTTACTGGAAACAGAACATAGATCTGATTCTGTTCCTGCACTTGCACAGGAAAATGCACACACACATGGTAGATGACATAAAAGATATAGAGAATGTGTTTGATTAATTAAAAGAACTTAGTTGACACAAAAATCCCATAAATTTCCCTGACTAAAGATGGTCTGCAAGGTATGAAAATTACTTAATAGCATGTAGTAAGCATTATACCATATTGTAGGGTAGTATCTGAAAAGTTGTTCCAGGTTTGTTGCACAGGATGAAGTACACTAAGATACCACAAAGGCAAATGTAATATTTAAGAATATCTGACAAACCCAGTTAAGCTGAACATAATGTTCTAAGAAGCTATTATTCCTTTTTTGTCTCTTTTTGCTCTACCACTTCCTGGTACTGAAAAAATGGGGCTGTTGCTTTGCAGAGTTCCCTTCAGCAGGCACAGACAATGTTACCTGGGCGTGTATTAAAGTAGCTGCCTACACTGGTTCTTATGATATCCCTAGAGATATGTTTACCTGTTTGATTCTGAAGTCATTGCTGGCCTTGTAGAAGATATTTGCATTTCCTTTTCTACTCTGACAGCAAATGTATTTATCTGAAAATCACAGATGATTTACATGGGCTGCTTTATCATGGCAGCAACTTACAAGCGTTGACTCGGTTTACCGTAAAAGCCGTATCTGGCTTTAAACAGTTTTGCTATCCACAAGAAGCATTTTGGGAAAAAAATTATTCCCAGAGTTATCATGTATACATATTATATACATACATGTGTCATAACGTATCACATGTATACGTCATATGCTCTACTGTATAACCATGTTGTTAGTATGCCTTTGTATAATTACACAGCAGCATCACAAAGATTTGAAGATGTCATAGATAGCAGATATATTCATGTATAATCTGCACATCAACTATTTGATATTTATATAGCAAAAATCTATTCACATTCATCACTTTTATACTAGTGTAAGGTTTGATTATCTTCCCAGAGAAAAGACTGAAATGAATTGGAAACAGGACTCAACTCACAGCCCTTCCATATCAGTGAGCCTTTTAGCCCCCAACATCCTTAAAGGAAAAAGATAAATATTTTCATCAGTTACTGCATCTAAGTTAAATAAGAATTGATTTTCTAAAACAAATCTTTTGTCACTTATCAGGCACATAATTAATAGATATTTTTACATGGCTATAATTTAGAAAGCACTCAATTATGTTTCATACAATGCAAAGCCTATTACATCTATATTGAATTTTTTTGTGATACACTTCATTTAAAATGTCACTGCATTTCTTTCTATAGAAACTGATTTTTTGCATTCTGTTTAGAAGATTTGAAATAAGAGGCCGTATATGTATAGCTCACAGAAGAAATATCCTGAGGGAAATGTATTGCATAGCTGGCTTTCCCCTAAATGTTACCTGAACTTTGTAAAATATTTATGATGAGATGTCTTCCTTTTTATTTTTCTCATAACTAGAATCTAAAGCCTTATCTCAGACCTGGACACAGCACGTAAGTTAAAGGGTACTTGTTGGGGCTTGCATATGTGCAGGTATCTGTTTAAACCCCCAAGATTTACTACTGTGAACTGAAAAATAAGATTGTCTTTGTAGAGAGGAAAACCATTTGGAAATAGCATTTTAGTTTTCTTGTCAAACCATTATTTTAAAATTCTGTTATGGAGCTGTTGGAAGAAGACAAAGTATCAAATTATGTGCCATTAATACATGATGGTGGGGCTGAACCTGGTGCCCAAGAAGTTTAAGGAGGTCAAGTCCTACATGGCGACTTTCCCAGCATGTTTTGCATTTCCAGACTCTTCCCATTGTGTGATCAATAGAGCTGGAAGAAGTGTTCGGGGCGAATGCATCTTTACATCTAAACCTTTATCTGAGTTTATATTCAACTATCTACTATATCAGTCTCACATACATACCAACAGAATTTCAGCTGAATAAATACTGCTTGGCTGAAGAAATCTTTTCACGCAGAATGTGTCAACATGTTGGAGATTGTACTTGGTTCCTAGGAGTACTGCCCAGATACAAAAGTATATTGAGGTGCCTAAACACCTGTTCCTTCCAATGAAGAGTCTTGTGTCCAAGTAAGATTAGGTCCCTACTTTTTGGATCTCTTCCCTTCTCTTGTTCAATAACACTTTAAATATTTGTTTCATCTACATTTGGAACTTTGTGCTGGTTTTGTTTATTTCTATGTCCAAACCAAAAAAAACTTCATTAATATTTCCACAGGGAGCATTTATCTACTGTTTCTTATAATGCCTTTTCATTGAATATGTTCTACTTGATGTCAATACTTTCAAGCTGCAGTAGGGACAGCTGGTACAGGATAAACCCCACAATTCTTATGTTTCCAGGGAAGTACCAGGAATTCCACAACACTTGGATTAAGTTCACTAAGTGCTCAAACTTTTCTTTTAAATGCTCAGAGTCACACATTTAATAGTTCTTCAGGGTATTTTGATTTTGACCAATCTGTATTCTGAAAGGAAGCAAGAGGTGACAAGCCAGGAAAATATGTCTAAATATTATACTTACTGTGTCCTTTTAATGAAGGGGAAGAAGAACATCAGACTTTGTGGTCTGAGCAGATTACTCATTAAACTTGACAGAAGCAAAGAGGTCGAGGCATCAAAGAATGGCATTGCTACAGGGAACTTAAAATTTTACAGAACCAATTTGCTCATCCCAATCCGGGATGAGCCACTGCAAGTTTTGCTGCCTCAGTAGTTTCAGGTGACTCCGTTTTCTGTCTTAGCATGGCATTGAACGTTACATGTCAGCTCTTGTGTTCCAGATCTACACCTTCTAATGTGTTTCTTGAATTATTCTGGCTGGTTTCATAAATCAATAAAGACTGCGTATTCCACTGATTTCATAGTATCTTTGCCACTGAGATCTCACAGGTCAGAGGGAGCCGTAAAGTCTGAATGGAGTCAGAAAGAACAGTAACAGAAATGGTCAGAGGCCTTCAAAAGCTCTTTATGAGGAAAGATTATACTTAGGTTAATGTATACCCGAGCAAAGACAGATAACATCTGTAATATTTTAAAGATGAAAGATCCAGGGGTATCGGGAATTACTAAGTGTGATGTAAAGGCATAGGGAAGAGAGTAAAAGCAAGCTGATTGAAAAGTTCAGGGAAAACTTAAAATTCTCCTGATTTTGAAATGATCTCTTCATGTTATTCCTACCCAGAGCTTATTGTAGAATTACAGTGACTGAAACATGGTATGATTTGGATGGTGACAGAAACACAGTTTGGAGTTTTTGGAGCTAGTCTGTAGTCTGAAGACTCCCTTCACATGCAGTAAACTGTCATCACCAGCAATCTGTGCACTGATACACATCCAGACTATATCTCAAAATCATGAGATATTTACTACTTTAAAGAGATCTTTTTGGCTACATATTTTCATTATTATATGTCTTGGGCATTATAAAAATAAAATATATTTATTACTAAGAGTAAAAGTAAACCAAGAGTGCTGTGGCTGACACAATAATAAAAGCCAGCAATAGTGCACATTTTTCTAGTGACTTTCATCCCAGGATTCCAAAGCACTTTTGTACATAAACATGCTACTGAGAAGACACAGAAGTTATTCTGGGCCAGCAGTATTGCTAACAGTTTTTAGGAGGGGAAGTAATTAATATCTTCTTTAATTGAAACTGCAGGAAACACTGGGGAGAGAGAATATAATTAGCCAACTTGGAATTTAGCCAATGAGCTAGCATTAATACACCCTCACTGTTATGAAAAGTGCCATGGAATTGTCTATAACTTCCTTCCAGTTTCATTTCTTATGGAAAGACAAAATTCACAGTGTCCTCCCATGACTTCTAGGAAAATGTTGGGAGACTTTAAATTCAGGACAGGCCAGAAACTCAGTTGCTATGGTAGTAAGACTGTTTCTAAGACATGTTTAATAATCTCTAAAAGACAAAAAGCTTTGGATCAAGTGAAAAGAAACTTGCCAGATGCATTCATCCTCTTTGTCTGTAATTCAGTTTAGTATCTGTCAACACCAGAAATTGTCTCTCTTGACTCCCACTCAAATCAGAAAGATTTCTTTTTATTTTTCTAGAGGTCTTAATGCACACCAAGACATTAAATAAAAGTTATGATTATGAAAAATTCTTTCTTTGTTGCCTTTCACTGTCTAGTTTAGAGCCTTCTGTCAGTGTGACTTGAACACTTTTGATACTGTGGTTGTCTCAGAAATGCTGTGTTGCACGTCGTCTCCTGGCATCAGACCCCGCATTGTTTGCCTGCCAGTTGACTTTTTAATGTAACAATCTGAATCTGAACTGAACTTTCAGGAGACCAAAATGTGAGGTGTTTGGCTGGCTGTGAAAGGCACATCTTTCTCAAAGTGGTGAGACAGATGTTTTCACAGGTTGTCATATTTTGCCTTTTTTGCTCCTCTGTCAGTAATGTTGTGATCTCTGATCCCATCCATATGGATGGTGGAGAAGCTTGTTCCCAATGCCTGTGGCAGATTGCATGTATACCATCAAAATGAGGATTAAAAACAAGAACTCCAGGTCCTCATACCAAATTGTAAATTAACAGGCAAAGAACTGTTTATGGATGAAACAAGTCTGGGCTTTTTGTAGGGGAGAAGGAAAACAACAGGGCTGGGGGATCCTCCACGCCAGTGCATGTCCTCAGGGCAAAGGAGTGTAAAAAACAGGAGCTGAAATATCCTACAGGTGCCCGGGATATGCCTTTTCCTTGCTTAGTTGTGGTGGACATGGGAAAGGGTCACACTGCATCTTAGTGAGCTCCTCTTGCCTGGCAGTCCTAGAGGGTAATCCAGAAGAGATGCAGCTTGAGCCCTGCCCTTTGGCTGAACAAGGCAAACAACATGTGAATGTGGTCAAGTCCTGCTGCTTAGCTGGAGCACAGGCCTCCGGCCAAACCTCCCAACTTAATCCACGCACAGAGTGGAGCTGCAGGGAGCATTCAGGCTGTCACAGCTGAGAGGCAGAGGCAGACGGTGGCTGCTCGCAGGAGCTCCTTGCTTGTTATTCTTCATCCCACCAGAGGTTTTCTCTAACTCATTTGATGAAGCAGAGCAGAGTGAAGCACCTCTCCCCAAACCTGTATAGGTCTCAGCTGGCACCACCCCTGGTAGTACCGCTGTCTAGGAGAGCACAAGATGAGATCTCTTCCTTGTCCTGTTTCCTGGAAAGAAGCAGATGAACTACCATCTCCTAGACCACAAAAAAAGGGAATACTCTTACTATGGTGCTTTTTTAGTCTTGGCAGAAAAGTTTGTGACTGAATCCATTCTTTCTCAACTGAGATCAATTCCCATTATCTTCTGGCGACAGCAAATGATGAGAGCAGATGCATTTGTGCAGGTCAGTCCCATTCGCAGCTGGAAGCAAATGCTGTTATTTGCCATGTCCTAGCTGAGCTGGGAGGCAATTTTTTCCAGTGTTCCTTTTCTGCTCCTTGAAGTCTACAGAGGTAGTTAATAGCTAGAAACAGCATATTAAACAAGCTCAGTTGTGACTTGCTATTCTACTCTCATTTCCCACTAGATGGGCTGGATGGCCGTGGAACAGGGAGGGCGGGGAGAGGGAGTGGGGAGGATTGTGGTCTGGACTGTCAAGCCCAGGATAGCAGGTGAGCAGTTGGGAATAGCATGAGCACTCCGTTGTGGTAGATATGTAGATAGTTACATACATGGATAGAGATAGACAGATGTAGGCAATAGCTATTTAACTACCTTGTTAGATGGACAGATGAATGGATGGGTGGATGGATGGATAGACAGATGGAGGAAGGCAATTAGAATAAATGATGGTATCACAAACTATACACTTTCTGGTAATGATGTATGCATAATATATGTATGTTCAAGTAGGTTTTGTTTTGTTTTGTTTTGTTTTGTTTTTTATTGTCAGAGAACTCTGACTACAGGAATGAAAGTTACTAATTTTCTCTGGTATTGAAAGGAGTTGTCCTGACAGAGTATTTGATCCAACATCGAGGTCTAGAGGGATCTATAACATTCACCTTAAGTTTTAGAATAATATGTCACTGAGAGAATGAAGAGCATCACTTCCTTATTACTCTCTCACTAACTGTATCTATCTCACCACCGTGGACAGCAATTCCATTTTCAGTCCTGTGTAATAATATCAGTGACCCCTGAAGCACATACCTGTGGATGGATTCTTGTATGTAGATGAATTCTTATTAATAAGTGTCGTGGTTTCAGGTCAGCTCAGTCGGTAACAAAGCACCACGAAGCCGCTCACTCACCCCCCACCCTCTTGCCTGGCTACGTTGGGATGAGGAGAAAAAAACAAAGGCAGGCTTGTGGGTCGAGACAAGGACTGGGAGGGATCACTCCCCACTTATGGTCACGGGCAAAAGACAGGCTCAACTTGGGAAAAAAACAAAATCAATTTAATTTACTACAAATCAAAACAGAAACAAAACACAAGGGTATTAGGAAGGGAAACCAAACATCAGAACAACCTCCCCCCACCCCTCCCGCCTTCCTGGCTCAGTTCACTAACGATGCTGTCTACCTCCTCCCCCCGGCGGCGCAGGGGAATCGGGGACGGGGGTTGAGTCAGCTCGCCACACATCGTCGTTGCCGCTTCTTTCCTCAGGGGGAAGATTCCTCTCTCGTTCCCTGCTCCAACGTGGTTCCTTTCCGCGGGCTGCAGTTCCTCACAAACTTCCCTGGCGCGGGTCCTTTCCGCGGGCTTCAGTTCTTCCCGAACTCCCCTGGCGCGGGTCCTTTCCGCGGGCTGCTCTCCCGTCTCACACTGCTTCAGCGCGGTTTTTACCATGGGGTTACGGCCACCTTCGGGAGCCTCCGCTCCACCGTTCACCCCCCTGGGCTGCAGGGCCATCAGCCTCCTCAGGCTCCTCCTCCTCCCCCTCCACTTCCATGACTCCAGTGTCGGCAGCGATGTTCCTCTCAGGTTTCCCCCCCACACTACCGGTTCCCCTTCTTAAATATGTTTCCCAGAGGCGCTACCACCGTCACTCCCCGCCTAGAGGCGGGTCTGACACTTTGGCGCGCGGGTCCGACATTTTGGCGCGCGGGTCCGACATTTTGGGGCAGCGAATTCTTCCAGCAACTTCTTAAAGGGGCCGCCTCTGCAGCCCCACTCCCCTGCCACTGAGGAAAACTGCGCCACACAAACCCATAACAATAAGAAAGGCAGAACTCCCATCAATTTCCATAAATCAGTTATGTTACTTATAGAAGTACAAGTAAATTTGTAAGCTCAAACCAATCAGTTTCAGTGTTTCAGTAGCTCTTCCTAGATTCCTTATTTTTCATGTGCTTTTTGTGAGGTTGCATAAAATTTGTGCACGTATGGTTGTACCAGAGTTATGATTCTTAACTGGCACAGATAGAGTAGTTGAACATATCTTTACTAGTTTTGCTGATATCATTATTTTTCTTTTTTCTCTGGTTCAGATTTGCTTTACAGTTTTACTATAAAGATTAGGCTTACTTATATTCCCATTGACTGATAAAGGAGCTTGATAGGGGTTCAAACAAGAATTCAGTGCTGCTAAACTTCATGAAAGTTTTGCTTGTGTAAGAGCTATATGGTTGCAATCATAGCATAATTTTCAAGGAGAAAATACAACATGGTGTGAATCAGTGTAGTTCTGTGTAAATTCCAAACCATGGATAG
Source organism: Pandion haliaetus (assembly GCA_013401275.1). Classification (NCBI taxonomy): domain Eukaryota; kingdom Metazoa; phylum Chordata; class Aves; order Accipitriformes; family Pandionidae; genus Pandion; species Pandion haliaetus. The sequence goes on along the minus strand of VYZV01036183.1, from coordinate 1,946 downwards.
AAATGGGCTAAGATGGAGCAGATTTCTGGAGAATAAACCTTCTTTCAGTTGTCCCTGGCTGTGGGATATGTATGTGCTTTCATCAGCCTAGACTGTAGAGCATCTAAACACCAATTTCAGAAATTAAAGTTTTCAGTATGTTCCTAGAAAGAGCATTCCTTTCCTTTTACAGAGTACTTCAAAAAGGTTATCTGCTGAAAGCCTTACTTCACTAATATATAGCTGGTTCTATACTGGAAAGGTTACTGCAGAAAGATCTGTCTTACCAAGGTCTGCAAAGTCCCAAGTGAATGAGACTTTTACTACTAATGCCAAGGAGTGCATAGTCAAATCCCAAGCAGGTCAAACCCTATGATAATTTCCCAGGGAGTCTATAACTGCTTTTATATTTTTAGAGGATTACCTTGATAACAACAGCACCTAGTTCCATTGTATTCATCAGCATAGTCTCTGCTGACCACCTTATTCCCAAAATAATGTAGAAGGAGAGGTAAACCCTCACACCAAAGCTGTTAATGGATTTCAGTAACAGTGATAATACTGTGAACTAGAATGAAAGCTTTTTATCTTTTTAAAGAAGACATTTTACAAGAAAATGTCTTGTAAACATTGATATAAAACCATCATCAGGATAACTCTATTGAAGTCAGCGAAGTTATACTCTGTATGAATTTGACTTCAGTGCTTGGAAAAATGTTTCCTTTAATTGTACTTCTAAAACAGATTTAGCAATGAGCTACATGTTTGCAACAGACATAATTTTTCCAAGGGTTTGTAAGAGCTATTTGTTTTCAGCCCTAAGGGGTCTTCAACATATTAACATAATTGCAACTGCAAGCATATGTCCAGTTAATTTAAATCACATTGGAGTGCATTATTTTTTCTTAAGGTCTCACTGAAATCATGTTGCAAAGTTTTAAATTGTGACAGTGTTAGCCCTATCACTTGGTCTGTCTGATGGATATCTGGGCACATTCCCTGCTTCTGAACCTGGAAGCAGCATCTAGTCTCATCATTTGCCATGAAATGAGATTACTGCCTTTTTATAATTTCATTTGAATCACAAAAAAAAAGAATCTAAAATTTTAGGAGCATGGCTTGTAGGCCAACCCAAGATATATTTAAGATATTTATATCAAAGAAAGAAGCTATGGTAAATGCTAGTCATTTTACATGACATAGTATGTAGAGGCAAAATAATACTTGCATGTAAGCCTCAGGTACAACATTAAGAAGAAGGAATAAAAAAAAATCATTAAATGTGCTCGCATGCCCTTCAAGCGAATATCTATAAGATGACAGTCAGCCTAATATATCCATTTGACAGGGACATAGAAACCCAGACCACTTTTTCTTCAGTCCCCAAACTGGCTATCAGTCAAATCTATGAAACAAATGAACAGATTTTTAACCAGCCACTATGTACACACACACACAAACACATGGAGGCAGACAGTATTATTCCCTTTCACAGGATATGTCTGGTCCTTTCTTTGTGGATGTAATAACGACTCGAAGAAATTGTGTAAAACTGTGAAACACAAAAGCGTTGTGCTGGTTGAAAAAGCTTACTATGTATTATTGGAGCTTCTGCTAGCTATGATTCTGGTGCCAGGCACAAGTACAGGTCAAGGCCCTCAGCCTCTGCAGCAACGACCAATGCAGGACAGTATTCAGGGACCTCAAACACCAGACTGCTTATTTTGTGAACTAACGTGAACAAGAAGGAAAACAAACTGTGCCCTCAGATTGTCTCTGAGGACTTGTCCTGCAGCTAAAACTTATGCCTGGAGGTCAAGGTGCCTTTGTGGGTCAGTTCTAGTCCACATTTTACTCCCTACAATGTAGCAAAAAATACTTTTTCTCTTTCCAACCTCAGTGTTGGGACCTCTCACCTGTATCAGAGGGATGGAATTGTAAAAATTAATTCATGCTTACTATTTTGA